>JABFQM010000949.1:0-26310 GCA_022816865.1 Zelostemma sp. ZL-2020
ATAATGTCAATGCTGCAATTCGAATTCGCGCGGCAACAAGAAGCCAATGAAAGTGAACTGAGGGCGGGCACTATTTTGGTAAAAGAATCGAACGTTCTCGGTCCCGAAAGAGTAAAAGGATCGGAAGCTTCCGAACACTCCGTGATGCACGTTTTTACGGCAGCAGTGATGTATTTAAAGATGCGCAGTGCCTCATGCACGTTCCGACGAAATTTAATGGGAAAAGATTTAAAAATTTTGTCAACATTTTATTTTCATGTTTTTTCATCTTTGTTTTTAATTTCTATTTGTGAATTCTAAAATTTCAATAACATTTTAAAATTGTAATAATGAATTGGATTTGTTTTTAAATGTTTTATGGAGCACATTTTTTCGAGATTCCGTTCATTGCATTTCTCAAGATTGAATCTTTCACTCCTCGGACTTCATCGAACATTTAATTAAAATTTGCATTTCCCTAAAAGAAGAAAAGCAATTTTTCGGCGAAACGGACCGAGGCGCAAATCACCTTTCGCCCGTAATTGAAGAGCTCGAGATTTCGGAGCCGGGGACGTATAAATAATAGGCGCGTCCGAATAACGGTGGTCGCGTCTCAGATGGGGGGGGATTGACTCTGTTGCACACGTAAGACGTACGTACGATCTACTTTAGAGCGGCCGCTGAACAAAGAGTGTCAGCGAGCGCTCCGCGAGAGCACAAAAAATTGACGGGGCTGCCTTGCTGCTCGCTGAGCAGTAGTGGCATCCGGTAAGCGAGCGAGACCTGCAACCGATAACCCATTGCCTTAACGAGGCGTTAACTGCTCCCGTGCAACGATCCCGGGGACGGTGTTGACAGTACCGCAAATCCAATTGTCCATTATCGCATGTAATCTTCTCTATAGTGCGAGATTTTTCGCGATTTTTAGATGAGGATACAGTAACATTAATTCTCGTCTCAACGAAACTTAATGTTAATGACGTAAAAATTGTAAAAATGCTATGAAAAAATACATAAAATACATATAATTGCTAAAATTTAAAAACTACTAATTTCCATGGAAAATTCCCTGCTTTTTTTGCAAGTTTTTCAGCTTTACTTTAAAAGAAATTATCTCATGTTAATTTTTAATAACGGTCTTCAACAAAATAATTGTAAACAAGGAAATGGAGATGCAATGTTTTAGATATTAAATTTTTTTCTCGAGAAGTTGTGGGTTTAAAAATTGGAAAAAAATTGACAATGTATTTTAGCAACTATCAAACACTCCTGAATTTTTTCACTGTTTTCAAACAAATTCCAACCTTGAAAAAAAACATGGAACTTGTTTTTGTAATTAACGAAATAATTGTTGAAATAACCTGATAAAATTCTGGCATATTCCTCGACTACTAGAACACGCTCTAAATTTTTTTCGAATTTTTATTCAGGAATGAAACAAATATTTTCAATAAAAAATTTTTTTGCATTTTTTTGATAATCCAAACAATTTTATCAGGAATGTCAATCACCCACAGAAATATGTCAACAATTACAAACAATGTTACAAAAACGGCCGCCAAAATATTTTTCTCGCAATCATCCATAATTTTTAAATAATTAATTCCCCATTTTCTCAACTGTCCATAATTTCCAACATTTTGCCGAATTAATAAACCTTCAACATTTTCACGTTATGTGGCAACCTTGTTCTTTTTTACATTCATCTCCGCACGTCGAAGAGAACATTACGTCTCATTAAACGAAAATATTTCCCTGGAAATCTTATTACAATACAAAAGGCAGAAGCGTCGGGGAATTCGCAGCTCGGAGTCATTAAAAGCGGCGTTGTAATTGTTCTTTCCATAAGCAGAAATGAAATCCTTTATTAACTCGATCGAGGCTCTATAAAAAGCGCGATCATACCGGAAGCGCTGCGATGAAAAATCAAGTCCTGAAACATCGGCTCTTTCGGCAAAAGGAAAATGGGGGAAATGCGGGGATTTCGATCCGTCCTCGCTTTCACGTCTGCGCCGAATCTCAAGCGATGACTCACGAACACCCACACCCCTACACGCGTGCTTCCTTAAAATCTGTCGCTCCCGAGGTATAAAACGCGACCCGGAATCGGCTTCGCTTTCTCCGACACGTGATAATCCGCTCGTAATCGATATGCAAATATTGCGGCGACACTCGGGTTCCCTTTTTTTTTGGAAAACCGA
This sequence comes from Zelostemma sp. ZL-2020, assembly GCA_022816865.1. Lineage (NCBI taxonomy): Eukaryota > Metazoa > Arthropoda > Insecta > Hymenoptera > Platygastridae > Zelostemma > Zelostemma sp. ZL-2020. Next base: position 2,181 of record JABFQM010000949.1, read on the forward strand.
GAGGTCGATGAAATTGCGGTCGAATTATTTTCACGTGCTTGGAAACCATTAGACAGAAGCTGAGACGATTTTTCGCTCTTTTCTTTGTATTGAAATTGAATTTCACGAGTTTAATTATTTAAAAACTCAGGAATTATTCAATCCTCAATTAAATTTATTATTTCGTTGATAAGAACGCCTTTGTTTATTTAGGAGCAATAAATTAACATCCCAAAATCGTCCCGTGATACCCGTGGTTTCCATAAATTTTTTTACCAAAGCGTCGATGAAACACGCACGTAAAGCACGAGAAACGAGAAAGGGAGAAGGCACGTCCGATCGTGATTACGCACGGCGTCATATCGCCCATGAAAATAAATCCCCGGTTCATGCCGAGTCGAGGAATCGTCGTTTCCATCCATCGTTTTGACTTTCGTTGCCATTTCTTTCAAAGTATGAATTCGTCACCGAGTGATAAGGATCGCGATAAGCCCAAGTCTGAGCAGGAGATTACGGCTCAGGGTTTAAACGAAGGATCGATAATCTCGCCCAAAAGAAGGCAACAGAGCGATTGTTTACGATGCTCGAGTCCATTGTTTTTCGGCTCTGTTATTTCGACGCTGAGGATTATAAGCAATTCGTTATTTTGCATTGTCACTTGACCTTTGGGATTCCAAACGTGACGCGACATTCGTGAAACGAATGAAAAAAAATCTGTTACGCTTCCTGATCGAAGAAAATGACAAAGTTCGGGACAATGAATCGGTTGACGGGACGCTGTCAAAAGAATAAAAGAAAGAGTAAACTGGACAATCCCCACCGGACATTTTTTATTGTCGAAGATTTAAAAGTCTCGTGACACTTTCATTCGGTGAATCGTGGGGAATCTATTTCTGGAACCTGTTTCATTCGTTTTTATTAACGGGATCGTCGGGTTGTCCGAGTTTTGAACCCCTTTAATTGTCCTTTTATCTAACATTTCGTCAATGCTTGGGATGGAAATCAGGAACTTTGGATCCGGTGAAAAGAGATCGCACCTTTCCCCGAAAATTTGGGCTTTTGTTAACTAAAAAAGTTATTATCGTTTTTCATAGCTTCTTACCCAACATTTAATTGAGTAAAAATGGATGATCCAACTTCAGAAAGTCAGGAAAAAAGGACATTCTTTCAAGCCGAAAAACAAAGAAAACAAACCTATGTAATTTCCCATAAAATTTGAGTGGCAGCCCCGAAAGAAACCACCCTGAAAACACCGCTGCCACGAAATTTACGCGCACCTGTGTCCGCGATTACGTGTAAAATTTGTGTAAACGGTCAAGACAATTTTTTTTTTTCAATTCATTCGCAAGTTAATTTTTAACAATATGAAAAATAACATCCAACATTACAAATTATGTAAATTAAAACGTTTAATGTTCGATGTTTATCGCTAATTTTCAGAAAAAATATCAAAATGTATACATAAACTCGAAGTTTTTATATAATGACGAAGTATTGAATTAAACTGTAATTATATTATGTTTATTTGATGGAACACGTTATGAAAAGCATTGTAATAAAAAAAAAAATTAATAAAAGACTATTGAAAAATACTTGTATTTACTACAAATTTGTGTACTATTTGATCAAATTCCGTGTAAACGCATTTACACAAATTTTGCGTGTGAATGAGGACACAGGCGCTATTAAATTTGTATCAAATTTCATGCAAACGCGTGAGTGCGCAGGCGTTTACATGAAATTTACCGGCAGATGTGCTATCAGGGCACTGTCAAAAGAGTAAAGGATTAAAAGAGCGTGTAAATGAACGTAATTGTAATCTGTTTCGGGAATCGGGTTTAATGTGAATCCGATAATCGTCGGTGTCAAACAGAGAACATGGACGAAGAGTAAAAGGCGAATGGAAAGTAAGAGCAGAAAGAAAGTGAACGATAGCGCGGATAAATGAAGAAAATGAGCATTTCCTGTCGACTCAGTGACCGACAAACCCGGCACGATTCGGGAACTGCGTCAAGCTCCATTCGTAATTGCCGGAAAGACGCTTTTAATGCGCGCCGACTCGAGCGCAAAAATGCATTCGAAGACGGGCGATTCCAGTACGACGTGCATACATATTTTAGCGTAGCAAAACTGAATAGACTAACGAGTGCACGGTTCCACGAGCATTCTCGAGTTTCTCTCGTACTTTCGGAAAAATGTAGGAGGGCACGCGACCAACGCAGAGCCTGCTTTCCTTACGAACTTCGCTAATTATCTCATTTGAAATGCAGTAACAGTCTTTTCAATTTGCGAAAACAACAAAACAAAAGCAGCCTAACAATATTATTCCAAAGGAATTTATTTGTTGATTAGAGAACGAGTTTTATGCTTTTTGAAAAAGGAATTGTTTATCAACCATGGAAATATAGATCTTAAGTAGAAATTCATTGAAAATGGCAGGAACTGTTGATTTGCAGCGAAGAAAATTCATTTGATTATGAGTTTTTGAGGAAGTGTTGGGGAAAAAAAAAGATTTTAAGGAATATTCCAGAGGTTTATGGATTATAGAGATTTTATTGATAATAATTCGAGTAAAATTAACAATTACAGTGATGTTAAATTGGAGGAAAGGTTGATGTTCTCAGTGGGAGTGAAATGTGAAAATTATGAAGCATGCATTGTGCATAATAAGAAAATTAGAGCACAGCAGTGGATTATTATGATTTTTTATGTAATTTTAGAGAGTTTTCTGCAATTTCACAAAGTTACACGATTTTATAGAGTTTTAAGTAGTTTAATAGAGTTTCGTGTAATCGTACCAAATTTTACAAAGTTTTGTGGAATGTTATCATAAAGTTGTATGAAATTTTACCAAATTTCACGGAATTTCATGTGGTTGTATCAATAATGTTCAACAGTAGCATGTAATTCGATAAAGTTTTGTAAAATATCACGAAGTTCAGGAAATTTTACGGTTATTTTAACTAATTTGACAATTTCGTGTAATGCTACAAAATTACAAGAAATTTAAAAAATTTTTACAAAGTTTCAAGTAATTTCACCAAATTAAAAATAGTTGCATGTAATTAAATCGAGTTTCTAGTAATTTGACCAAATTGCAAAGAATTTCATATAATTTTACCAAATTCAAGATAATTTTCTTTTTCTTTTTTACACCAACTTCTAATCAACTGTTTTTAAATTCAACTTATCCACTAACTTTTGATTCACTTTTCCATTAAAACCAAATTAAAAAGTTTTTCCTTATCATAAATCAATTTATAATTACATTTCATCATATGCATTTCCCAAAAGTTTCAAATATAAGGCATTCATCAATAAAATGAGAACATTTTTTCTCTTCTCAAATCACCATTCGAATTCGAAAAAACCGCAAAAAAAGTTAATGTCCTTTTTTTCGCCAGGAAAAGAACTTGTCGATTCACGGCGTTAAAAGGTTTACAAATGAATCAGAGAGCGCTCGTAAGTCGTGATTCCGGCACCTCGTCGAGTCAGATATTTCCGTTTTTTCGCCGATGATGAATGATCGTTGTTTTTGCGAGAGAAAGTTGCATGGAAAACTGACGGAAATCGATCGGCGCTGAGTGGTCTGGCCATTGTAAATGAGCCAGCTGTTAACCGCGGTATAACGAACCACGAAATTAACCCCATCGCCACAATAGGACGAGCTTTCGATCCGCTGAATCAAAGTGAAAGTGAACGAAAATAAATCTAAGCCAACGCTTTTAACCCAGAAGAAACGAGAGAAAGGAAAAGTGTTAAAAAAACGTCATAATTCAATACTCGCCCACGCGATTTCGCGCCTTTATAATTGGCGCGTAAATTCAACTTTCGATCGAAACCCAAAAAAAAGGACCTTTTTATTTATCGCCATGCTATTCTTTTATTCTTGTTTTATTTCATCCGCATTGGAAGTGGAGTTGAGCGACGCGTAAAATGAAATGCAATCTGCATCTCTCGCGAATTAATTGCCGCAATACGTGATCGGTACACGTGTATGCGTTAAACGCCGCGACGTCTTGTGCGTTAAACCGGAAATAGAACGGAGCGAAAGGAAGCTTGCGTCGGGAATGAAATGAGGTCTTCGCACGATTTATCTTCGGTCTCGAAAACATCGATCTATTTCGTTCCTCGGGGTTGTACAAAAAAAGGGATCGATCAATTGCGATTTTTGTTGCGCAAATAATACACATCGAGCTGGCAGAAAATTCCATAGCGAAGAGCAAAATAGATCGAGAACCAATGAATCGATTCGAACGAACGAACGTACACAATTGCGCTGTTGTTCGCGATGTAAAAAACAATCCGATAATTTTGCCATTTCGCTGTCGAGGGCAATTAATTAAGGGTCGTCAACAACTGTGAATTAATCGGAATGTTTTAGTCTCCTTGAAAGCTATAGTCGGCAAACAACTCGGGAATTCGTGTTATTTGTTTATCTCGGATCTTCCGAAGACGTTCCCGACTTTCGCCGTACCTTTCTCGAATTCGAAAAGCAAAATGGCGCGCATTTTCGAAAATTTAAAGATAAAAAAACCCTTAATCCATTTCGATGTATTTTCGACTTACCTGAAGCTTCTTATCTCTGTCGGATGAACTCTTTGCGGAGGGTAGAGGAACCACGTGACCGCAGTCGAGGCCACAACTCTCGAGATAAAATTCACTGCGGGCTACGTATTTTTTCCCCACGTAATCACGCACTTTTCCCGAGCCTACACGCGCTTTTGAGTATCTCTCAGCGTCCCGAGCAGCGACGATGGTTCATTATTTATTGGTTTGTTTTTCACAGAGAATTGGTGGCTGACCGGTGATATCACGCATAACAACACGCCGCAAAGAGTTTACGACGGGCGAGTGACGAAGCTGGTCGAAACGAGGCCCGAAATCCAAATGCCGACTGAATACGGAGCGAGGAACTCAACTGGACGCGCGGCATTACGCGCGTAGGTGGCGTGGGGGAACGACGCGGTGAGGGACCACGCAACCTGATTGGCCGCTTTCGAACCGTCCGCTTCCCGCGCTAATTAACGCTTGCGCACACTCATCGGAGTATCAATTTATTTACATTTTATTTCATTAGCGCTCATTGCGTTTGTTGCTGTCTGATGCTTTCTCGTCCTCGGAAGACATTTCGAGCGAATTCCTTTTTTTTATAGATTGAAAACTCACGAAACAAAGAAACAATGTTTTTGGACATTTTCGAAGTATATTATTATTATTTTGTCTGGGTATTGATAAATAATTTGTTTTTAAATTCACTACGACTGATGAAATGTTGGCAATTTAAGATTCATTCATTTCGATTGGAAGATTTTTCGACGGTTTGCGATAAATTAACTTGATTTGATTTGTTGCACGCAATTTGCATCCCGAAATATGTAATTAATTTATAGAATAAATAAAATATTTAATCCAAAAAATAAAATGTATATTTAAAGTTGTCCAGCCGCCAAATAAAAGAGTGAATTAGAAAAAATATTTTAATTAATTACCAGTAAAAAATGTTTATTTCTTAGCTAATTTGCATGTTCGGCAATTTATATTGTTCGCAAGACAATTTGCAACAACTTTACGGTAGCGCTTAAAAAAAATATTAATTCTCAAAGAATATCCATGCATTTGTTCAAAGAATTTTCGACCGACTTACTGAACAAATGCATGTATCTTTTTTGCAAACGAATATTTGTTCAAAGCGCTACCAGTAAAGTTGTTGCAAATTGTCTTGCGAACAATATAAATGGCTGAACATGCAAATTAGCTAAGAAATAAAAAATGCTAACTGATAAAAACTGTAAAAATTTTCATTTTTTTGTTACGAGCATTTCAATATAATTTTTTCACTCGCGTATTTTTTTCGTAAAAAAAAAGATATTGTTCAATAAATTATGTTGGCATAAATATGTTGCATTATAAATTTTTTTCTTAATCCACTTTTGCATTCAATTGCAAAAATTAAACATGCAATGAATATATATATATTTAAACATTTAAACAACGTGTAATTAAAATATAAGTTCTACAAATTCACGTAAACGCTAAAAAAGGAAAGAAAACGGAATAAAGCGTTTCTCATGAAATTCGTGAAAACGGGAACGAAACAGTATAAATGGCACAGTCGTGGCGATAGTTTACTTTAGCGTGTTCGCTCATTGTCTATCTCCTTGACACGACACCTTTGAAGCGAACGTCGATGTCTACATAAATTGCCCCTTCCTCGTCGATGCTTGCCCTCATTGTCCGCGGCATAAAAAAAAGTGCGCTTCCCGCTTCACGGAGGACTCGCGGATCTGGGACATGACACGAGAGAGGCGACCTGCGGCCACGCGACGTGGAACAATTATTCCTCGGCATTCGTGCGTAAAAATACAGGAGAATTCTCGACTGAACCAGTAATTTACGTTTCGGTGAAAAAGAAGTGCCACGAATGAAATTGCTGAACGGTGAAATACTTTTCGCGGCGACTTTTACAAGGCTCGAAAACGCCGCGACTGGCGGAGACACTTCCGATTTGGCACGGTGCCCGAGAGGATTCTATGTCCCTTTCGGCGTTCTTTTCCATTATTCTCGACTATCTCTACAGTTCTTCGCTACGAAAAGTGCTTCCTACGTCATATTTATAGCCGTGAATTATCGTTTTCTAAGAAGGCACGAGCTCGTTCGTTTCCATCCGCAAATCGTGGAAACGCGAAGAATCGTGCAACGGGAAGACATACATTTCTGCTTTTTACTCTGGTGTTTATTGAAAACACGATGCGTAGAATATTATCAAATCGTACAACTTATTTATCGTCGCAACTTGATTAAAAATAAAAATTTGTATAAAAATATACACATGCACCGCTATTTGAAAACATTCTTACAATTCTACCCATTTATTACAATCGTAGAAATCGCAAGGGAAAGAAGGATTTCAACTGTGAACAAAAACATTTTCGTTTCGCGCGAAAGATAAATTGTTGGCATTACAGTATTTACAATGCCGCGTTTTGGAATAATTTATTCTAACGAGTAAGATAAACATAATTCTTTTGTAATTGAAAAGTGACAAGTTTACGTGCAATCGATTAATAATGTTCTTGCCTTCGAAGAAATTCCTTATATACAAATTGATTCTCATCTGACGATGTTTTGATCAAAATAAACTTATCGCTTCTCAAAATACAGTGACTCGATTGGACTCTATCACTTTCCTTATCCATAACCCTTGACCACGTATACATTGCAAATTGCGTATAATAATAATAATTGAGAAAAAACAACACGTCGTCAATGAATAATGCATGGAAATTTATAAAAAACGCCTATAGTAAACGTGACAAGCGGTTTCTCGAGAAACCTTTCAATAACATTTGCAAATAATCGCACAATTTTCCCGCATCCATCCATCGTTCAAATTTTAAAAGCAAAATTGTACAATTTTCTTACAAGGCACATTTACAAATTTCCAAGCCAATTTACAATTTCGCGCGAATGAGCTCAATCTTCTTGGCCGCGCGCTTCTGAAGATCCGGTAGTTTCATAGCCAAGCCCATATTTCCCTGGATCTTAACTTTCCCTTGGAAAAACGCTTTCTGTGGATTCAATTTTCCGGAGATGAAATCGACGACGTCCGTGTCGCTGATCGTGAAAATCACGTCGGGCTTCGTTTTCCCGTTATATTCAACACTGCCTTTGCCCTCCTTAGCATTGACAATCCAGTAACCCTCGGCTCCACCCGGACCATTGATGATTTTAAAACCGTAGATGCCTCGGACGCGGTCAATTAGTCCATCGTCGTCTTCTTGCATCGCGATCTCTAGAGCTTTGAAAAGAATGCTTGCCTTGAACGAATCCTGGTTAGAGCTGGCGTTAACATTACGTCGATAAGTTTCCTGATTTTTCGGGAATCCCATTTTGTACAGAGCGACGACTACTGCTCCACCAAGACCTGCAAAAAATTAGAATCGTTTCAACTACAATTTTATCTTTCCTTAATACATGTTTACGTTTCTTAGGATCGAACGAATCTTGATAAAAAAGCGTCGATTGGAATGTCGGTTTTTTATCTCACGTTTTTATTGCCTTACCAATGTTGTGTTGAAGAGCGAGTTTCGCACCGGGCACTTGTCGATTACCGGCTTGTCCGCGCAACTGCCAGCACAACTCGGAACACTGAGCCAGTCCAGTCGCACCCAAAGGATGTCCTTTCGAGATCAGGCCGCCGCTCGGATTGATGACGTACTTGCCGCCATACGTGTTGTTGCCCGAGTCGACGAGCTCTCCTCCTTTCCCCGGCGGGCACAGACCGAGAGCCTCGTACGTAATCAACTCGTTCGTTGAGAAGCAGTCATGCAATTCCACCACATCGACGTCGCTCGGCCTGTACGGCGTCTGAGAGAAAAGTCGCTGCGCCGCGTTCGCCGTCATGTCATGCCTGAAACGAGCAATCATAATTCAATCATCTCTCTTCCCTCTCAATTTACCAATTCGTAAGATTTTTCATCACGCGATGACAAATTTACGTAATCCATTCTCGTAATCACCCGATAAGCTTGATGCAGCTTCGCTCGACGAAAGTCGATGGCAAATCCGTCGACATTGCCATAGCAACGATTTCTACAGCCTGGGACTCGAGGTTGTGCCTCCTGACGAAATCCTCGTTTGCTAAAACCACCGCTGCAGAACCATCCGACGTCGGGCAGCACTGCAGCTTCGTCAGCGGACCATAAACCGTCGGCGAATTCAGGATCTGCTCCAGGGTGTACTTCTCCTGGAACTGGGAGTAGGGATTGTTCACGGAATGCATGTGATTTTTGTACGCGATCTTCGCAAAGTGCTCAGCCTTTGTCCCGTACTTCTTCATGTGCTCGAGCCCAGCATTACCGAACATCTGCGCGGTTATCGGCGACGCGTCCAAACCTAAAAGCATTTAAGAAACCATCAAGTCTTTGAAAAAGATCTTTTTTATTTTCGTGACGCTTTACCGGCAACGTCGGCCATGAGCTCCACGTGTTTGTCCATTGGGTTCGTTCGGTCCATGAATTTGGACATCAGCGAGCCACGTTCCATTTTCTCGAAACCCAGGGCAAGCACGCATTCTGCTGAGTTGCTCTCCAGGATTTGTTTTGCCATTAACAGGGCGGTGGAACCCGTGGAGCAGTTGTTGTTGACGTTGTAAATGGGACAGCCGCTCAAGCCCACCTCGTAAAGAGCTCGTTGACCACAGGTCGAATCGCCGTAAACGTAACCCACGCAGGCTGCTTCGATCTCCGCGTACGAAATTCGAGCATCCCTTAGAGCCTTTGTCACCGCTTCCTTTGCCATTTGAGGGTAATCGAAGTCGTCCCTTCTTCCTGGCTTCTCGAATTTCGTCATCCCCACCCCGATCACGTAGATTTTTTGCTTCTGGGCCATTTTGGGAGCCTGAAAAAAGAGGATTTTTAGAAAATTTGTATAAACTTTCATAAGTTTTGACGTGATTAACTCGATTTTTTAGGTTGTTTTTTCTTCGCGGTAAATTTATTAATTAAAAACCGGATTCTTCGATTAAATTTCGAAAATAAATGGGGTCGAATACATTTTTTTTTTTTTGAGTCGATTAGCACAATTACGCAAGCTCTTTTTAGCTCGTAAATTATTGATGAATAAAACATTGTTTTCCAGATAAAAAAGCTCGATTTATCAAGGAGAGAATGCATTTTTATTCCGTTCTGCAAATGCCGGATTGAGAAAGTCCAGACAAGCCGAAAGTTGGACTTGAAAAATACTGGCAAAGCGAGACTTTTTTTAACCCGATGTAAAAATATTTCAATGCAGTAATTTTCCGGCACGAAAAAAGAACAAAGAGTTTTTCGATTAATCTTCGAAGGTCATTAAAATGCGGATGACTTGAACTTCTTATCGTGCGTAATAGATTTTAGAAAATATCTTAATTTGTTTCGATGAGATTAAAAAAAAGTCTCGTAAAAACTCGGTTGATTTCTACGGAACAAAGAAGAAATGAGTAATTAAAGCATCGACCGTCTGCTCGTTACGAAACGTTGTCATAATCCATCAGACGAATTTTAACATGCGATAAATTCATCGCGAAAGAGAAAGTGCATATAGAAAGTACCTGCTTATTCCAAGTTTCCAAGTTCGATGTATTATAAATTAATTTAGCGGAAGAGAAAAACACTTATGAACTGGCAGTTTTGCGCTCGGGAACAGCGAATTTCGCGTCGCGTCCACGACTCGATTATCACAATGTATGCCGATTTCCTGAAACGTGAACTTCGATCTCCGTCGCAAACTCACGAATGCACGAATGATTATTATGCAAACTTGCGATAAACAATATGAAAATGCATTTCTCAATGATAACACACACACATCCACGCCGGTTTGTCTGCTGCCACGGGGTCGCTGCTGCGCTCACGAAAATGGCGCGAAACGTGAGCGGTTCGAACCCCGAGCGTTCGATCCCTTCGCTCACTTCACTAAAATTATCAGTGTTTGACGAACTCTCGAACGAATACACGCGCTTTCGTGATTTTTTCCCTTAGAAATATGTATACGAAAGGTGAAGTACTGATTGGAGAAGAAAGAAGAATCAACGTTGTTTTTTAGAAGAAACTTCGAACGCGAATTCTTTCAATTTTTCTAATGAGAACTCGAGCCAGAAATGCCGAAAAACGATGACGTCGGTAATTAATGCGTAGCACGTGTCGGTTTCGTCGTTTTTATCGGTTTAAGCCGCGCAGTTTTGCTCGTTTTCGCATGGTTATTATACTTTGAAGAGAACAAGTCGAAAGTTATAATCGTCGATCTGCAACGTGTCTCGGGAAGCATCCAGTGTGATCCAAGTTTAGACACAAAGAAGTATCAGAGTTTAAAAGGAGTTCGTTGGCTTTCCGTGATTCATTTGTACGCGAACAACGAGATCGACATTACCGAATTGCCTCCAAAACAACGAACTATCGCTTCCAGTGCCCTGATTTCGTTGCACCAAAACACAGTGAGTTTGAACATTTTTAATGCAATTTTAATTAATAATATTCATTTCAACTCTCGAACAATTAATGTGTGATCGCTTTATCGTCTTATTCAGAAAACAGATCATTTCGATCGAGGCTGATTTATTTGAATTGCGAAATTTAAATTTGCATTCGTTCGAATTCGAACGGCGCGAAAATTTCAAATTTCTTTTCCGAAGTCCATGAAATGAAATGTTGATTTTTGTTAGATTGCATGGAAAATTGGAAACATGAGGCGTGTAATGGCACAAAATCTGCCGCATCGTCGACAAATGCAGAACCTTGTAGACAATGCGGCGCAACAACAACAACAACCATTTTCAAGTAATTACGCGCGCAATGCGCCGAGCCGTTTGCGTACAAACATGGAGGTTGTCATAGGCAAGGGCAAACAAAAAGAGAAATGTCAACAACAACAAAGCCCCGCCGATGACAAACACCTCGTTTATCAACAGCCCAACCACTTTTCGATGGGTTTCTCGATTTTCGAAAAAATACGCCGCGATGGAAAACTCTGTGACGTCACAATTAAGGTTTTTCATCGTCTTAACCTCTAAAAAAACGTTCTATCCTTTCGAAACATTTTTTCTAACAATTCAATTCGCAAAAGTATTCAATTTTGTACGTTATTTCGTTATTATTACTCTGAAATGAAAAGAATTTCAGTTCTATTCGATTTCCAAATTTAATTTTTATTGTTTGCAAATTATAACAAATTCCAACGTTCTTATTTGTCGAAACATGTTTTTTTCACATTATTCAATTCACAAATTGGATTTTTATTTGTTGCAAATAACGAAAATGTTATTCTCATTTCGGAATGTATTTTTTGAAAATATTTTATTTTTCTAGGTCGACAATCAGAGTTTCAGTGCCCATAGGATTGTGCTTGCGTCGACGATTCCGTACTTCAATGCCATGTTTTTGAATAACATGGCTGAGAGCAAACAGAAGGAAATTACCATCCAAGGTTGCGACGCGACGTAAGCTATCGCACTCGAAAAGTCCAGTAAAAATGTCCAGTTACTCAATTCGTCCTCAACGATTTCAGGGCGCTGCAGGCTCTTATAGATTTCGCTTACAATGGTAAAATAACGCTGACCAACGAGAACGTCCAGAGCATCATGGTCGGAGCTTCATACCTGGCGCTACCGAAAGTCAAAGAAGTCTGCGCCGAGTTTCTGCAGACTCGATTTCACCCGCAGAACGTACTGGGGATCCGGCACTTTGCCGACACTTTGAGCTGCGCACCTCTTTTGGAAGAAGCCAATCGATACATAAGCAGATTCTTTCAGGAAGTCGCGCAGGGGGAGGAATTTTTGAACCTGTCACTCGGAGATCTGAAGGATTTGATCTGCAAGGACGAACTGTACATTTCCTCCGAACAGCAGGTTTTCGAGACTGTCATGCGATGGGTCAAACACGATGGCGATGTCAGATCCGAAAAGCTGCCGGAGCTGCTGTGTCTCGTGAAATTGCCTCTGCTCTCGCCGGAATATTTGGTCGATAACGTCGCCAAGGAAGAGATTATTCGACTTTCTCTTCCCTGCAGGTTAATTCTAGCTGGAAAAGTTACGAGAAATAGGAAAGTCGATTTTTCAAGTGCAAATTTCTTACGTTCTTAGGGACCTATTGGATGAGGCGAATCATTATCACCTTTTGCCGAAAAGACGACACTTGCTGGATAGTTTTAGGTGCAGACCCAGGTGCAATTACACGATGGGGCACATTTTCGCTGTTGGCGGGTTAACGAAGTTCGGCGACTCTTTGAGCACCGTCGAAGTTTATGATCCCTTTGGAGGTAACGCGAAGAAAAAAGTTCATTTTCAAAGTACACAATTTTAATCTTATTTTTTGAATTTTCCGCAGACCAATGGAAAACTTCGGAAGCAATGACGATGCTGAGGAGTAGAGTCGGCGTCGCGGTGCATAACAACAAATTGTACGCTTTCGGAGGCTACAACGGCACTGAAAGATTGTCCACCGTCGAAGTTTACGACCCTTGTTCGAAATCCTGGGAGATCATTTCCCCGATGGAGTGCAAAAGAAGGTGCCAAACGGAAAAGCAAGAGAAAAATGTTCACGAAAATGAAAGGATTATTCATTGTTTTTCTTCTTTTTAGCGCTGTAGGTACGACTGCACTCAACGACTACTTGTACGTTTGCGGCGGATATGACGGCGTTTCGTCCCTGAACACCGTCGAGAGATACTGCCCAAAAACCGACAAGTGGAAGCAGATAAACGCGATGAACAAGCACCGTTCCGCAGGCGGAGTGGTCGCTTTTCAAGGATACGTTTACGCCCTGGGCGGGCACGACGGCCTCTCCATATTTGATTCAGTACACGAAAATTAAATTACTACGTAGATAAACCAACTTTATTTCTGTATTTCATTTCTCGATCTTTTTTCAGGTCGAACGTTACGATCCGAAAAAAAACGCCTGGGCAGTTGTGAGACCGATGCTGACTCGCAGATGCCGATTGGGGGTAGCTACCCTGAATGGAAAACTGTATGTTTGCGGCGGTTACGACGGTTCGACTTTCCTCCGAACCGTCGAGGCTTACGATCCCAAGTTGGACAAGTGCGATAATTTTACAATTCAAGAAATGACTCGAGTAAACTAGTTTAGAAATTGTATGGTAATGCGTTAATTTTACAGGTGGGAGTACGTCGCGCCAATGAATGTAATGCGCAGCAGAGCTGCATTAGTCGCGAACATGGGAAAATTATGGGCAATTGGCGGCTACGATGGCGTTTCGAATCTGTCTACAGTCGAGGTCTACGACCCGGAGAAAGATATGTGGTCTTTCGCTGCCCCGATGTGCGCTCACGAAGGAGGCGTTGGAGTCGGCGTCATTCAGATATTCTAATTCCAAACTCGAACGAGTCTTTGTTCCTGTAACTCTCTCGGCATTTTTATTACGCCTGGAATGGTTTTTTGCGATTGTTTTACAATTCTATCTCGGAATTTATAAATGTAAACTTAACAATCCATCAATTTTATACGTAACTTTTGAATTATAGTCAATGATTGTAGTGGTTAATGATTAATTTGTGGATAGAATTGTAAAATGATCAGTGGAGACAATGAATCGGTGCATGTAATATATGTAAATAACGAATGATTATTTTTAAACTGTACTTTATTGATTAGAAAGTGAAGACCTTGCATGTTTAAGTTGCATTAAAAACGATCAATGAATGTCAAGACGTCAATTTAATGATGGTCATTATGATTCTTATCAGTGTAATAGAAGTTACTAAGCAGCATATACGAAAATGATTGATTGTTTTGTCGAATGGTGAGCTTGAAAATATGTTATGTTTGAGGCTACTTCACATGTGATATTTTTATATATTGAGTGCTGTTACTTTAACGAGTCAGTACTCAGTAGAGAAGTTGAGATAGCTCGTCACAGATTATTCATCGAGATTATTTATATACCATGAGACATGTTTTGAAAATGTAAAAAGAACTAAAACGAAATGCTAGTTTTTTCGGTTCTTTTAAAACAATGTTTAATCATTGATTAGGAGTAAATATAAAACGCCAAAAATGTCTTTTTTTACACGATTAAATAAATACAAAATGAAAGAAAACTGTTTTTTCTGTTTATTCAATTTCTTTTTGTGAACAATCGCGTTTTTAAATTTACTTTTTTTAATTCGATTTTGTGCGCGATGTAATATGGGGAAAAATGTATGGAATTCGATTCTCGCGTCCTTAGTGTGGCAGCACTGAAAAAGGCATTCTACAAACTACACGCAGATGCGATCATTTCTGTTTTGCACCCGCGGAGTGACACGAGAGTACAATCAATTAATCGCGTATTTTTTTACAGAATCGTTGCAATTGTTAATACGTCACCGACTGCGGGAACATTTTTTCTCCCCGAGTGAATTAATTCGATTGGTGGCGTCGCTGCTGGAAGCGAACTTCCACGTGATGAAATAAAATTAATATTACGTGAATTCATGCGAGTTTCACGCATATCAACGAGATAAGCAGCAATAAATTAAAAGTTTCCGGGTATGATACAACTTGTTTAAATAACATTTCCGTTGATCTCGAATGTCGCGTTTTTGTAAAAAAAAGCTCAACTTATTCGCGATAAAGTCTCACTTCCGGTAGTTTCTGGTTCGGGCACTTCATTTGCAACGCATTTACATAAGAAATTCGACAAATTCCCTGTAACTTTCCACTCGAGTTTGTCACACCGACGATCAAAAATCGATATCGGTAATTTGTTGATTTTTTGCTCATCAACGCTACGTCAGATTCACTGTTTACATACCGATTATTCCGCTTCGATCGTAATTCGCGATTTTGACAAATCGCCATTTTTCATTAAACTTTTTAAGAATTACTTACGAAACATGAAAAATTTAATGGAACATTCTTTTTTTAGGTACTTATGGATGGTACCAATTTGAAATTGCTCATAACCTACAATCACCAAAAGTTTTTAAAATAAGGGTCCCGTGATATGGAAAAGGTTCAATTAATAAAAATGATATGCGATTTCGTAAAGCTCACATTTGCACGAAAATCGCACAAAATTGTATGTTTTGATGTAAAACCTGGCTTTTGTAACGTTACAGATTATTTTTGTTGTTCTGTAAGTAAATAACACAAAATGCCGCCGAAGCAAAGAAAAATAGCAATCATGGGCTATCGCTCAGTAGGTGAGAAAATCGATTCCCAAAATCTACGAACCGCGGTTACAAGTTTGTGATTTCAGGGAAGTCGTCCTTGAGCATTCAATTCGTTGAGGGACAATTCGTGGATTCCTACGACCCGACGATCGAAAATAGTAAGGAATTGACTTGCGAATGCTAGGAAAATGCCTGGCAAAACAGATTAACCGAGTTTCTTTTTTTTACAGCTTTCACGAAGAGCACTCGAGTCAACAGCCAGGATTACGAGCTGAAACTCGTCGACACTGCTGGTCAAGACGAGTACTCGATCTTCCCGACTCAGTATTCCATGGACATTCATGGCTACGTTCTCGTGTACAGCATAACCTCGGCGAAGAGTTTCGAAGTCGTGCAGATTATTTACGACAAGCTCCTGGACATCGCCGGGAAAGTTCAGTTCGTGTCGATCGTTTTAACTAACACAGTCGATCGATTCAATGTAATATTAACATGTAATTTTATTTCAGTGTACCCATCGTTTTGGTTGGTAACAAAACCGATCTCTACGTGGACCGGATGGTCACGACGGAGCAAGGAAAGCGACTGGCCGACTCGTGGCATGCTGCATTCCTGGAGACCAGCGCGAAACAGAACGAGGTACTTAAAAAGACAATTCTTCAAAAACTCATAACAATGTGTCGTCGAAGGGAACTTGACCAGGCAATTGATTTTCAGTCCGTCGCAGACATTTTCCACACCTTGTTGATTGAGATTGAGAAGGCGGATGGCAATGTCCAGGAAAAGTCCAGCTGCGTAATATCCTGAAAAACTGTAGAAAATTGCGAAAAAAAAATCATATGATAATCACGGCCATACCATAGAAAAATAACGCCCACGCGCAAAGAATTTTACACCATTGCTTTTTTCACACCGTGTAAGTGGCGACTGTGAAAGTGCGCATGCGTGCGCGTCTTCAGTGAAATCACTCATGTAATCCGAATACCCTTGTAAACGAGTGCAATGATTTCATTCTTTGAAAGCGAATTGGCGCGCATTACTTTCTGTAAACTTGCTGTATATTTGTATTTACAATTTAAATGCGATGTAAAACCTTGAAAAACAGCGCGATCAAACTCCCTGTATTTGATATGTATTTTTATTGCCGTAAATTTTCTTTCATGACAGTGTCAGACAACACATTTTTTTAATGTATTTTATTATCATTGATTGACAATAAAATGTTGATTATTACGCGATTATTGTATCTTTTTTTCAACATTTGGAGAACGCAAAGAACAAGATTTCAATTTGAACATGAAAGATACCATTTATTTATCGTTTTTTTTGGGACAAACAAATTTACATAGAAAGGTCACTTCGAATAAAACACATCCGTCAATTGTTAATTAGATCCGATGAGACTTGCACAAAACTGGATTCGTTACAATATAATCATCCCCAATGGTTAATAATTGTCGTCTAGCAAACATTACTTTTACAGCGATACAAACGAGAAAGAGAACCCACGATTACATTTGCATATATGTGTCGTGTTATAACATTATCCATACGCGTTATCGACCAAGCACTCGGAAAAGTCGGAGAAATAATTCGTTGTGAGTCGAAGAAACAAAAACAATCATCGTTTAGCACGGTCTATCCTCATTTCTTCAAACTAGTAAGGTACAAATAGGAGTTTTACAGGCGGATCAAGCTCAAGTCTTACATACTTAACTCTACACCTTTTGTTTTTCGCTAAAAGCGGGCTCGCGCGTCCGCGATCGTAATTGACGGGAAGGACAATTGTTGTCGCATCGATGGCCGAAAAAAAGCGAGACGCGCGAGGCACCGATACTGTTCCTCTCTCTAATTTATACTTTAATATTTCGGACGGGATGAAGACACCGTCGACGGTTGGGACCGATCCGCGCTTAGAAAAGTCGCCTCGGAGCCGTATAAAACTTGGAATAAAAATGTGCGATTCGTTAACTGAATGAAAAAAAGGCCGGTAAAAGTAGTCCCGCGAATCGAGCCGCCGCGCGTGTCTTCCCGTTTGTCTCTCGAAGCTTTCTTCACTTATTGAGCAAGTGTCTAAAACGCATTTCCTTCATCTAACTAGCATCACTACGCAGTGTACGTTTAACGATTAAAGCGAGCCACTTCGAGACGGAATTCGTTGAAAAAACGGAAAAGAAAGATCGCCGGTGGCAAAAAAGTGTTTGTACGCGAAGAGGAAAAAATCGCCTTTTTCGTCTCGAAGAGCTCGCGGAGAACGGCATTACGTTTTACAGCCTTTTTTTTGTCGATTCAATCATAAAAGCCTATCGTCGTTTATCGAAGCTACGCCGAAACACGCAACAGCAGCTTTTGCGCGCGTTAGGTACAACACAGCGTTATTGACAATCATGACGGATCCTACGGATATTTGTTTATAATATTAAGGTACAATATGTGCATGGTGGTCGTTGTGTGACAATATAAGAGACAGTGTCGTTGCACTCTTTGAAGATATGCGCCTCCGAACGCGCGGGGCCGACTTTGTAGGCGCGTTTTGTTTTTCAGACTCGACGAGACTCGAGCATTGGGACGAGATCCGCGATGCTCGAGCTCGCGGACGTTGACATACATTATACGAAGGTTCTACCACAGCCCATTTAATGATATACGGTATATATCATTTTGTAAATATATTATACACGTTTGTAATAAAATTATTGTTTTATCATTACTAGGTAAATCAGCGGTTTACGATTTCGAAGAGAATAAAGTACAGAGGAAAAACGTCGATTCGGTATCCACTCTAAACTAGCACCTGGAGACCACTAAACTGGTGTACCACGAGAATTTTCGCTCTTTGATTATTGAGGTGATTTTAACATTTTTCAATTCCGTTTTGTTTCTAGTTATTTATTGTCGGGGGAAACGCTACTTTTAAGATTCATTTTGGCGGCTTCGAAAAGTCGAATTCTCGTGGTACGTGAGATAGTTTTGTGAAGGAAGAACTAACGAGGAAGATGAAGCAAAGAATACTGATTTATGAACTTCCCTACAAAGCTCTAGTCGAGTCTAGTATTTGCGAACCGCGATACAATTCAACAATGCCGTTAAAGCTCTACGCAATTAGTTGATATAAATATACGAAAATTAGCGCTCGATAAATTTCTAAAACACCTCGAAACAACATTCATTGCACTTATTTTGTTTTTGAGTGAAACATGTGTTCGTTTTGACAATTCCATTCGTTTAGAATAATTTCACAAAATTTCCAAGATAAATTGAAAAAAAGTTCCTAAAGCAGCGTAATTCGTAAATTTTACATGGCAGTCTCTTCCCATATCACGAAAAAAAATTGTAAATTTGGAAATTGTTTCTTGAACACGGCCAAAAATGATAGCTTTTAAGCGACTAGAAAAACAGTGTCATCCAAATTGACTTGTTACAGAGAAAAGGAAAAAAGATGACGCGCAGACTTTTGAAAAGGAACTTGAACACGGACGAAATATCGATGCGATTAAATCTACACGACACAGTAATTTCGCTTAACGCTTGTACCCAACTTTTACTTGACACTTTTCGTCTCGAGCAGCAAAGTTCGTATAAAAATAACATCGACTTTTTCTCGGATTCGAAAAGAACAAAGTTCCGGATTTTAAACTCATGAGAAAGAAAAGAAAATTTGCGACAAGTGCCAAGAAAAACGGAACAAGCTGGTCTAAGACGAAATACAGGCGGCCTAGGCGTTAATATTGACATTTCGCTAAAACTGCTCGTTATTTCTAAACGATTATTGCACATACAATAAAGCGCTTCACCCGATTTAGAAATCTAAGACTTACGAGCTAACGAGAGAACGAGGTCGTGTCGAACTTGCACGAAAGTTTAACGCGCAAATGAAATTACAATGAAAAATGGCGTCGAAAAATCAAACGTTACCCTGTTATAAAAATGACATCGGAAATCTTTCGCCGATTCGACAGACAATGTTCTCCGACAACACTCGGCGCGACTCTCGCATCCTCGATCAAACTCATTTTTTGTATTCCTCTCGTCTATTGTATAATTATTATCGCAATGAAATCGTTGTATGGCGTTTTTTAGTGGTCCACGAATCGAGCGCGAGTTCCAGTGAACATCGTAAACTCTGAATTTGTATAACAAGATTGTCTCTAATGCGCCTACGAGCATCTCGGCAAAAAAGTCACGTTTTCTTTTCACCAATGATCTCTTGCAATTTCGCTCGTTCTTCGTCGCGTTTCCCTGAGAACTCGATACTCGAAGACACCGCGACGTCGCTTTGATCGAGGATCCGTCAAAAATCCCACACCTCGGAGCGCGATACATAATATCGTATAATTTTTTTTTTTCATAAACAACACGCAGTTAATTAAATCTATCGGCTCTAACGATACAAACAGTAACGCTGAAAAATTGACAATGACACACCTAACAGTCCCCTAAACGTTTACATCGGCCCTTGAATAGTCCAAGTTTGCACAGCTTCATTCATTTTACTTGTGCATCGTTAAAAATAATAAACTAGTAAAGCTATTCGCAGCGAAGAAAAAAAAAACCAATCTTTCATTTTTCTAAAGTGAATCTCTACGTCCTGGACATAAAATTTATTAAATCTATATTTACAATTAAAAATCGCCGGGCGAGCGTCGACGCTCCATTTACAAATACTATTTTTTCTCTCATCTAGTTCTTTTTGCAGAATATTTTGTATCCTCCATCGACACACGCAAGAGCACATACAAAAAAAAGCAAGGGACACGAAAATCAGTCTGTTTGCATGAAAACCCTTCGTTTTTCTTTCGCTACAAAAAAGCAGGAGTTGAAAAAGCGGAAGGCGTTTTTTGAAACACGCGAAGTATCATCAAATATCAACAATTTCATTAATCAAGGTACCCTCGTCGGATGCGTGATATCGTCGCTCTCGCCGCTACTTTTTTTTTGTAATTTTCAACATTTTTCTCTTATTTGTTGTTCAGCATTCGTCAGCATTCCGACCGCAATTGATATGAGAGCTTCAAGTTTCGATAAGTACATTTATGTTGCGCATCGCGTTGTATACAATATATAGAATTTCAATATAATCAATTCAACGTACGTAACAATTCGCTCAGTTTTTATTCGTCCACTCGCCACTCTCGCGCCAAACTTTCACACTGTCAAATATTTGTTTTGTCGGTACAGTTAATCTTAGAAAACAGACTTTTTATTTTCACATTGAGCCATCTATTTAATGTTTGTATTATAATAATATATTCATATATACGCGCGCATGGAAGGCTAAAGTCGCCAGTTGACCGTTTGCAAAGCGCCAACAAAACCATTGGGAAATGCGCAGTGTTAGAGGACACAATTGTGCGAGAACGAAATGCAGTATAAAAAAACTCGACCACTCGAAAAAAACAAAAACGGGAAAAATGCAAAATCGGCGCAGGCAAAAGTTCATTATTCTTTATCTTAAATTCTACAGAATTTACTTATTTTTGTTGTTATTTTTATTGTTTCATTATTTTGGTCCGTCGCTGGAGTCTTTGAAGTTGCAAAAAGTGCGTCAATGATTCATGCGGCTTTTGGCCTTTACGCCCAGCCCGATCAACTGCGCGACAATTTTTATGCTGTAACGTCATTTAACTTCTTCTTTTATTAAACATCGGTAGCTTTCGCCTGAACCAGAAAAGAAAATTTCGTTTGAAAAATTGAGAAACAAAAGCATTGAACGCCCGTTTTTTTAACATGAGCTTAACGCATCTTAACACGCTGAGAATTCGCTTGGCGAATCGCAGGATTTTGAAAGTTGGTCTTTTTTATCGAGCACATTCCCATCCCTTCGCACCACTTTCCTCGAATCTCACAATTCCGATAAATTTATAATCTATATACCTTCTTTTTAATATATACTCAATATATTAATAATCGTCTCTATACCTTTCGTCGTACTTACTGTTAATATAGCGCGCATATATTTGTAACATGTATTTTTATTAGTATATATAATATCACATGCAATTAAAATAGGATTGTCAGACACGTACCTACTCGAGACAGATTTCTATCTTCTAGTGATACGAACATTACCACGTCGGTGGTACGTTGGGTACGACAAATACAACTGTATCGCGTCGAAAAATTAAGTATTGAAAAAAAGCTACAGAATCGCCGAAAAGTTAATTTTCAAATTAACAGATTTGGAATCGAAGGTTCTTGTTTCGAAGTACAATTGTATTTGCCGTTTTAACAATTATCTATCAAGTGTACAATCCTTTACGCGCGCGTTTTTCTGGCTTTGCATCGTCAACGAGGCAAGTACAAGCCAGATTGGAATGACGCTTCACATTCGCCTCGAAAAGAAAACTAATATTAAGAAAAATAAATAAATAAGTAAAAATAGTTCGAATTCATCTAAAGCTTTTGAAAATGAGAGAGCAAAATAATGTGTCGCGTCGTTCCAGAAACGCGAACGCGAGAGCAATAATATTGGCTAGCTAATAATTTCCATCTAATGTAATTCGGCTACCCACATCGCCTAACAATCCGCTAAATGTTCGCAACATCTATAGGCTTTGGATTCTTACGATCGACGAGCGCAAATTACCCGTACAATTACCATTAAAAAAAATATGTACAAATCACAAAAAATTCGCATATAAAAACGTTCAAATTTTTCTTAAATTCATCGAGTCGTAAAATGGTCTGAGAAATAAAAAAAAGAATAAAGTAAACGGAGAAAAAACGCTATTCCCTCCCTTACTCGCGACGTAAAAATCCAACTCGTCGCGTGTACTTTCTTTGGGATCAGAACAATTGCAGCGTCCCTCTAAATGTATACCTAAACCCCACTTTTAACACCGGTTAAAATCATTCTAAGTGTTAAACCTACGTCTAAACTTTCGATTCTGGACATGTTTCGCTTATCAGTTGTCTTTATCCGGATATTCCGCTCAAAATATTCTCTCTTTCTCTCTCTCTCTCTCTCTTTCTCGAGGACCAATAACGACGATTTCAGTGGTCACTGTAAAAAAGTTAAAAATCGCCGTGCTGCTGTTTCACCCCGACTCCGATGGAACCACCGCAACAGAATAATTATCATTACAAAATTGATCGGCGATAATCACTCTGTCAATGACGAACTCATAATTGATTGAATAAAACGATCACAAAATCTGTTTCGTCGCCGCGATTCCATCGTGCAAAAAAGTTTGCTCTCGAAATAAACGCAAATTTCCTTGTAACAAATTAAATTTCAAAAATCTTTCCTCGCCCAAAACCGAGGCGAAAACAGCGGCACGTTGAGTGCGTGAGCAAAGTGCAGCTTTAAGCGATCGAAGTCTCTTCTATGAAAAATCTCGTGATACGTAAAACGGTTACAATTGTATAATCGTTACATTATATTAGCTCGCGAAATAATCGCTCTGGGTCCCGGGTTATGCCCATTAAACGTTCATTATTCACGGACAAAGTTTACGATAAAATTACGTTTAGGCTCTAAGTTTTGTCAACGAGGGCACGAGTAGCAAAGAGGTTTGACGATCGCTCGGCTCGGATCGAAAATCCTGGTACAAAAGACTAAGCGAAAATGTTTCGTTATATCAAACGGCGTCGTTCTAGTGACGACTAGGAAAAAATGCTAAATATTTCAGCGATTCAGCCATTCGGAGAAAAACAATACCTCGCTAGAGTTTTGTTTCGCTTTGTTAGTAGTTGCTTGTTTTAGCGTTTACATTAATTAGGACTTTTTTTCATACTTGAGTGGACACGTCCCCGTGTGCATTCGCATACGTACGCTTATGTACTCACACAATAAATACAATTACGAGTATAATAAAACTTTCACGCGAATTCGGACGATTTGTGTTTTCCTATACGTGCACCGAGTCACTCCGGGCGTGATTCCAAATGTCCCTCTGCGTCGTATAATTAAAATAAAAGCCTTTTCTCGCAAATAAATTAGTAAAGAGAAATCACGCCCCGAGGAAGTCACCGACAAATCCGGAATTCGCCGTACAGCAAGTACCATTTTTCGGGCTATTTGACACACATTGAGTCACACACTTAAGGAAGGCCACATTGAACTATTGTTTAAGAAAAATTTCCTCATCTAGCGTCGGAACTAACACATCCCTCAAATATTCGCGAGTCGCGCGCGTTCCCCAAAAGAAAACGAAACGCGCCCAGTCGTTACCTCGGCCCGCAATCAATAGCTCCAATTATTATTTACAAAAATTGCAAAAGAGCGCGCATTTCATCAAAGTGTAACGCAGCCGAGGAAACAGGGGAAACGGGGCGCATTTTCCCGCTGCGCGGGACGCGCTGAAAAAGTGGTCGGACAGTTTTGCGGAGAACAAAGTTGGCAGGTGACGACGATGACTCATCTTCGTGAAGCGAGTCTTTAAATGCATTAAAGACGTCGAAGAATAAGCAGCGGCATCTTGGAAGAGATTCCTCTCGAGCGGGTCCCGATGTGTCGAGTGATCAAGCGTATCAAAAAGAGCTACAGAACCGCGTACA
>JABFQM010000950.1:0-26310 GCA_022816865.1 Zelostemma sp. ZL-2020
TTTTTTTTCATGAAGAAGAAGATATTGTTGAATAAATTATACTCACATATTAAATGTTATTAATTATGTTGCATTATAAATATTTTTTTCAATTCGCCCTTGCATTAAAGTATCGATCCACCTTAACCATGAATTCATTCACGGACACGCTAAATCTTCAAGGGGGATTCCCACTCTTTGGAATTCCACTCCAAAAGAGTGAAATTTCAAACGAAACTGACCATTTTGGAAAAACCGCACAAGGTTCCGTCCATGACAGCGGCGGCTATTCCATCATCCCCAAGCGTCGCGATGGAAACTGCTGGGGCTGGCAAGCTTTCCCAGGGCTTCGCGGGGAATCCTCGTTTTATCGCGCTCAATTTTCCGTCTCTTCCGCTTATCACAATTTGACCATCGCCCGCCCAAAGCCCGGTGCTAACTATTGCCACTGGAGGCCAGCCAATAATGTGCTTGTCAACTGGGAAAAAAGCTCTGTATGAAAATTAATTATTTGTAGACTCGTTGTCCATTTTCCACACCAAAAATTTGCAAAATTCCCTGAATCTTGCGAAATTGCACATGGAGAAAAAAATTTCGGAAAAATCATCGTATGGTTCTCGCGGAATATTACTTCGTACAGATTTCTGATTTCTCAATTTTTTTCTGTAAGAAAAAAATCTGTGGTAGATCGTATTCGGAGTAAAATTACTAAAAATTGTGGAAATAACAACTACAATTTTGGCTGCGCTAACTATAAGTTTCGCTGGCCCCATCCAAATTGTGATCGTCGCTGCCACAATTTTTAGCTGTCTCTAATTTCACTGCAAATTTAATAGGATTTACCTCTTATTTTTTCGTGTAGAAAAAAGCAGAAAATAATGTAGTCTAAATACAGGATAAAATCGAGTAATGAAACATCGTATAATAATTTTTCCCGCAATTTTTTGCTACGTGTATTCAAAAGGATCTCTTCGTCTTCACCTAGAATCCAGGATCAAGATTTCCCCAGACTCGGTGCCAATTACGATGTAAGAGTTCGCGATGTCGTTCCACGAATCTTTCCTTATTGCACCAATAGTCGTAATTGAGTTAGATTTTACCAGAGGTTCCCTCCTGTATTTCTCGGCGAAACTTTGTCGCTGATTAACGTCCAGTGCGAGGAAGTGCAGCGTCCGAGGAGTCATAAATCCCGCGCCGAGTTCTTTCAAAAGCAGCCCCAGATCGTCGCTCAGCGTTAAAAAATTGAACTCTTCGTCCAAACCCGCTTTGTGCCAAATCTACAAAGTTTGAAGTTCAAAAAGTGTTCTTCGCGCTTTATCTTCCATTTAATCTCACCTCCCTTTCTTTGGGGTGAGCTTCCAAATGTGGGATGCAGAACTTGAAATGAGGCCTCATATTCTTGAAAATGAAGACGCTCGAGCCAGCGCCCACGGCCAGGGCGGTCGATTTTGGGTCGTCGTTTTCGGAATAAAAACCAGCGATTCCGCAGGGCACGTCTGACATTTTGTGCTCCGTGACTTGGTATTCTTCTTTGTAAACTCGCAGCTACGAAGTAAAGTACGCATTGCATTTTTTTATAGTTACCGCGAGATTCTTACAATGTTGCAGCAACTTGCTATTTTTAGTGACAATTTATTTGTTATGTGCACAAAAAATTAACATTGGAATACACAAAATAAGAATACAAAAAAGTTATCGTATTTTCGTGTAATTTTCTGAGTTTCTGAACGCTGCACTTTTTTTAGAGGTTTTCGTATTTTTCTTTGATTTTTCTAGGGATTTTTGTAACTTTCAATAGCTTTTCTTCCTATTTCCCGATTAAGCTAGAGGTTAAATAATAATCTATGAAAGGAAATTGATGAATCGAATGTACTTTTGCTACAAAGTTGGGAGTAGTTCCGATGTCGGCGGCGATAAATCTGGCATCACCGTCACCGGATACGTCAAGCATGTCAATTCCACCAGGCAGACAATATATGTTGGCTCCGGGCTCCCAAATTGCTTCCAACCATCTATTGGTGCTACCGATTCCATTTTTAATGTTGAGATCCATTTCCGGCTCTCCCACGAGCAATTCGAATTCACCCAATTCTTCGAATTATCCACTTTAGCGAATTATTCAACTAATTCCCAATCACTTGACCGAGCTTTTCATTATAATAATTTGTGCAGTTAAAAAGTAGTCTTTAACAACATTGCTACATTGTACGCGTGAAACAAAAGGAATGATTCGATAATCGTGAGAATATTAAACAGTGTTTGGTCCCCCGTAACTATGGAGATCGATTTCAATAAAACTGTAGGTATTCTTCTGGGTTTTTTGGCAATTTTTATTATTTTCTTCAATTTTAAGGAGAAAGATGGTCGTTTGTTACAAAAATTTGGTCGTTCTGATTGAAAAAACATATTTTTATGAAAATGAAATTCGAACTTTCGAATTATGGTGCCATTTTAAAATTTCAATTCAACGAAATAAAATTCACGAAAATCAACGACATTATTAATTAAAAATGTAATTCTGGTAATGACACAAATTTTGTTGGCAAATTAAATTCGTGAAATACCGTTATTTTCGCGTAATCATTGATTTTCGCAGTTAAATCAGCACGGTTTCTCTCCCGCACTAGCAGCGCCATCAAGAGTTGGATAGCGCTATTAGTTCGACACTTTTTAACATCAGGGGAAAAGCGCGAAACATTTGAAAAATATGAAAACTAGCAAATTTCGAAACGTGACGAACGATCAAACTATCGAAAATCGAATTCTATCGAAAGTATCGAACACTGCTCCCTTCAGTGTTTACGTTTTTGGATGTTTACACCTGTTACATTTCATAGCAAAAATTCGTAAAATAACAGTAGCGAATACAATGTTTTGACAATTAAAAAAGGTTCATGAATTTACGCAAAGCGAAATTTTGTAACTCAGCGCAGAAAAATGATGGCAGATGACGGGGAAACGGAAAATCCAGACGAGCAAATCGAGAACTTCGAGTCCGACGAGGACGAGACGTTAACGGCCCAAATCGTGCTCCAAAAGATAGAATGTGCCTGGCTCAACGAGAAATTTGCCCCCGAAATCCTACCTCATCAATCGGAACTCGTGGAATGTATGACCCAGCAGATCGAACACATCGAGGAAAACATAAAGAGGTTAGGTTAGGTCAAGTAACTCCTCGTGAATTTCACCACTAAAACAGCCAATACAATAATTCTCGTTGAAAAAAAATTCACAATTTCCAATTTTGGAAAATTGTTTAATCAACGAATTTTATAATTTTACAGAATAGACAAAAGCGATTTAAGGTACTCGATGCACACCCTGGAGCTCAGTAGAATCAAGTACATGGTTTCGAGTTATTTAAGGACCCGTGTGGAAAAGATCGAGCGTTACGTGTACCACATTTTGGAGCAGGAAGAGCATCGCGATGCGTCGGAAGAACCTTATTTGACTGCGGAGGAATTCCAGTTTGCGAGGGACTACGCTAATGGTCTCGAGACGCTTTTCAATACCCTGGCATTGAGGCACTTGCCGGAGACGTTTAGGAAAAGCAAATTTGTTACGAGGCCCAATTTAGATGCTCACGTTTTCTTGAAAGTCAAGAAAACCGTGAATGGAATTCTGATTCGTGGGATCCAGGACGATGAGGAGATCGACTTGGATGTTGGATCGCAGCACATTGTTCAGTACAAAGCGATTGCGCACTTAGTAAAAAATGGCAGTGTTCAGTTGATATGAAGGCGGGTTTCATTTTTATGTAGGGAATTAAATTTGTACACCCTGCACGGGTCTAAACAGTATTTTTTTTAGTTACAAAGGAATCTGTAAATACTTTCGATAAAAAAAGATAGAATTTCGATGACCTTAACTAGTTTTGTCATGTTGTTTGTAAGGAATGTACTTATTGTACCAAGTAGAATATTAAATAAATTTTTACATTCTTCGGATAACAATTGATTAATATTTTGTATAAATTGTATAACAATTGACAATTGGTCTGACAGAAAAACTGAGAAAAAATGTCTGTTTAAGTGTGCCGAATATGATAAATGAAAGTATATTCAAAGCAAGCAAATATTCGTTTTGATGCAAAACATACATTAGTTTTTTTTTCAAACAAACATAAAATTAATAAATTAATTTGTTGATCTTACATCACATAAAAATTCAAAATAAAAACAACTACATATACAATAAACGCGTGAACAGTATAAATATAAATACAAGTATAAAAAGTGACTATTTCACAGTTCCGTTTCAACTTCCATCGTTTCCGTGAACTTTCTCATTCTCTCTCTTACACCTTGGGTACTGTGAGTAATTCCATACGTGAAATAAATGCAGAATCCTAAATTGAACAAATTAAGAATGAGCTCTGTTTCATAACAATAACAATAACATTTTTGTTTACAGTAAACTCACCAACGATCATCCACACCGAAAATCTGATCCACGTGTTCGTGTCCAATTGCAGCATTAAATATATATTCATAAATATGCTACAGCACGGTATGATCGGAACCAGAGGTACCTAAAAAAGAAAAATGCGTCATAATTTTGTCTACACTTCGATTGCTGGACTCTAACTTTGAAGGACAATTGGGCCTTTTCGGTTGGTTGTCGGGAAATAGCAACCACGGTCAAAACTGTTATTAGTCCAATCACAGCGAGCACAACATAAACAAAGATTAGATTTTTCGTTTCGAAACTATTCAAGCGGTTCAATAATAATCCGAAAATCAACGCCATTACACCTGCAAAAAAACATGTGCTGTACAAGATGTATTTTCAAAGAATGCTGCGAAAAGAAAAAAATGTTGCTTACTGTAAAACACAACTCCATATTTAGCGACGTCACTAGAAAACGTAGATGGATTTTTACTTTGATCGAAATTGAAAATTTTCCTGGATAAATTGAGTAACAAGTTGTACGTTGTACATGTATCTTTTATACATGTGATTTTTGGCATGTTCCTAGCTTGTCCTTGGTACCTGAAACGGCGAAATTAATGTCGGTCGACGAAAATCGAAAAATTGTATGAAAAAGTCTTGTAAATTTTACCAACCGCAGTATCAATACACATACAGCGACGATTGTGTAGGCGAGTAAAGTTCCGATGGACATCATGTCGATTAGTTGTTTTAGGTTGAATAAAAGCGTCATTATTGCTAAAAAAAGTACCGAATCGTAAAACAGTTTTGCCTGGAAACGAAAGAACGGATTTGGAAGCCTAAAAAAGTCAGGAAATTACTCAAATCAGAGAAAGTCAGGGATTTGTTCATAATGAAATAAAACATTTAACAAACAATTACTAGAAATTAAGAATTTTCTCGAATCAGAAAACTGGAATTTCGCTCGATAATTCCACATTTTCTATTCGACTTTTAGGAAATAATTATCATCACCAAAGCCTGATTTTCTAGTGTTTGATTTTCGGAAAAAATCACATTTTTGGGCTCTGAAACCTAGAAAAATCAACCCTGAAAAATGGATCCATTTTCATTCAATTAATTAAAATTCATGAAACTTACCAGCTAAAGTACCAGCTACTAATGTACCAAAAACGGGCGTTTTAGTTTTAGCATTGATTTTCGAAAACAGTCGAAAAATAACGCCATCACTTCCCATAGCGTAAAGTATCCGTGGCAAAGGAAACATCGTTCCCAAAAGATTGGTGAATAAAGCGCAAATCGCCCCAACGTTTACGACTGAACCGACATTCATCCACCCAATTTGTTCAAAAGCGTACGGAAAAGGTGCATCAACATTCTAAAAATTAATCCAGTACGTATTATTTCACGTAATCCATGCATGATCCATTTTTCAAGGGCATGATCCACACCTGATCATAATAAGGCCACATCATAGTGAGCACAGAAGACACGCCGAAATACGCAGTGAAAATAATAGCCAGGGAAATAACGATCGCCAAGGGAATATTGCGCTGGGGATTCTTGGCCTCTTCCCCAGAAGTTGCCACGGCGTCAAAACCAACGAATCCGTAAAAACACGTCGCTGCGCCAACCAAAACCCCTTTAACCCCGAAGGGTAAAAACCCACCAACTCCGACATGGGTGTAATTCCCCGGGATATCTTCGGGGGCGATATTCCAGTTCCCCGGATCGGCTGAAATTAAATTTAAATTAATTCATCACGAAATTAATCACCCGTGAAAAACAGATTGGATCCAATTTGATCTGATCCGATCCAATACCAAATCTGACCAGATCTGATCAGATCCAATCAGATTTTATCTGATCTGGCCAGATCTGAACTGATTTAGTACCAGATCTGATCTGATCTGACCAGATCTGAACTGATTTAGCACCAGATCTGATCTGATCAGGTCAGATCTGATTGGATCAGATCAGATCCAATTGGATCCAATCTGTTTTTCACGGGCATGTATAAATAATTTATTTACCTTTTAGTGCACCAGCCCCGATGATAATGCAAATCGTTACCAAATTGACAGTCGTAAAAATATTGTTCAGTACGGAAGATTCCCTAACTCCGATACTCAAAAGAGCGGTTAATAAATAGACCATCAAGAAGGCGAAAAAGTCCGGGTACTCGGACAGAAACGAGACGTTCATGGGCATCGCCTCTCTCAGGGTTTTACTCATCGAATTGTCCACGAGGTTGTCAATGTAGCTGCTTAAACCACGAGCGCAGCTTGCTTTTCGAATCGTGAATAAATAAATTTCTCATTTTATAAATCACGTTAATAAAGCTGAGAAATGTGTAATCTTTATTCTTGTAAAAATCGCAAATTGCCTGTTCCAATGACGTATTCCAAAATGAGATTCCAGCCAATCACGAACGCGATGAATTCCCCAACTGTGACGTAACTGTAAACGTAAGCAGAGCCAGCTTTTGGCACTCTGGAGGCGAATTCGGCGTAGCACATGCCTACGAAAATCGGAGAATATTTCACGTTTGTAATTGGGGGGGGGGGGGGAGGGGAATTTTTAAATATTTGCGACACCTGCGAATGTTGCAGCGACAGCGGCGACGAGGAAGGAAATGCATACGGCGGGCCCGGCGCTTTCTTTCGCGACACTTCCGGCGAGAACGTAAGCTCCTAATCCGAGGGTTGCGCCAACTCCAAGCGCGGTCAGGTCGAAAAATCCCAGGACTCTGGCCAGGTTTTCGTCGTCATCGTCATCGGTGATTCTTTTCCTTTTCAGAGCCTTCCACGTCAAAGCTTCGTTCCACTTCCTTATCATTGTTTTATTTTTCGTGATTTTAATGAATTGTCTTTTCAGGTACTGACCAGAAAATAAAAATAATTGATGTATAAATAGCTTCGTGAATTTATTTTCGGCATTTTTATGTAATACTCGACATGGCAAAAAAATTAACTCTAGAAACTTGTATTTGGCAATTTTTTCAAGACTTACGTTTTTGCTGCCGATGAAACTTTCGGGTAAATTCGTATGTACTTGCCAATTGCTTCGTTGATATTTCCGACGAGGGTTTTCAATTTTCCGTTGAGCTTAACCGAACATCGCGCGATCGCGATGCAGGAAGAACGAAAAGGTAATCTTCTTGAAATTCTTCGAGACCCCGTTCTTCCCCTCGCGCGTGACATCGCGAGGGTCGAAGCAAGGGCAATAACAATGATTCATTCACTTCGAGTATATTTTGGCACACTGACCTGGGTTTAGTGACTGGCGCGACGTTGCAAGTGCTCGTTACGTACTTTAACACATCGAACATGCAATAATTACGATAAGGTAATTAACAATAACTTTGAGCAAGAAAATAACGAATTTTTCGAAGAAAACTTCGGCATTTATTAATAATTTATCACAATATAGTTGGTCTGAGTCTATGGAAACTTAATTAAATGTTTAATTATTACTTCATTTCTGGAGTATCGAGAAGAATAATAAAGTAGCGTTGCCGATAACGATCGCTGATTTCGCTTATCAGCCAATTTTTACGATCGGAAAATAGATATTTTGCACTTCCCATTACCTCCCGCGATCGAAGAAACTGCGATTCGCGTGATTCAATCCAGTTACCGAAATTTGAATAAATTAATTTACAACTACGATCGTAATAATTCAGAGCGTCCAGAAGCGCCAGTGAACTTTGACGCTGAATTATTGAACATAGTTTTTTCTCGGGAAGTTCTTTGCTCGGGACATCGACTTCGAATGAATATTTAACTACGAAAGAGTTGGAAAGTTGCAATTGCCGAAATTATATGTGTACGAATTTTTTCTTTCGTAAAAATGACCATAATCAAGTTTAGCAGCGAATCCTTAAGAAAATCCTTCGAAAAGATGAAAGAGGATTACAAAAATAATTCCATTATTCGCATGATTTTGAAAAACTCATTCTTTGAATGCAATTAACATTTTGTCGAAAATTAATTCATTTCAAATTTTGAATATTGCGCTCTTTTTGGTGGGAGCGTTTATCAAGTTCATGAACTTGTAGCTTACAGTGTGAGAACCTTAACGCGCATGAAAAAACACCTTCGCCGCCCCCCGCGCCCCTTACGCGTTAACATTCCGACAGTAATCAACATTTTCCATTATTACCCTACGACGCAAACAAAAACAGAAAAACAATGTCCCGGAGTATTCAAGACATTTCGGTTCTTGTCGTTCTGACTAGTTTAACGGCGGCGTTTTCGTGTTTTGGTGACCGAGTCATTCAAACGAACATAAATCTCGTTTCCCGCTGCATTATAGACAATTTGACTCACGCAATAATCGGGGGACTTTCTTGGACCCTAATAACCGTGCTGTTAAAAAAAAGTTTAATAAAAAACCTATCAAGCATCGTCTCGTGCTTCGTTCTGTCCTCAATTATCGACCTGGATCATTTTCTCCTGGCGAAAAGCTTGCAATTAAACGTGAGTTACAATTAATATTCATTGTAGCGCCCAAATTTGAATCGTAAATAAGCTCTGCTTTTTCAGGACGCGGTAAATTTGGGTAGAAACAGACCGATACTGCACTGTACAACTTTGCCGGTTTTATTTTCCCTCCTTTTATTTATCGCGTATGAAAAATTTGATTCGCCCAACTTTTACAACTGGGCTTGGATTTTATTCACCGCTTTTTCGAGCCATCATTTACGAGACGGAAATAGACGAGGGTTATGGTTTTACCCTTTCGGTTCCACTCAACCAATCCCTTATTACATCTACATGACCTTGACCTTGATTCTCCCTTACGCGGTTTTCTTTTTAATGCTCATTTTTCCTGTTAAATTAAACGAAGAAATAAAATTGTCCGTGAACGTCGTTTAAAATTCGCGATTTTTCGCGCGCCTTTTCAATCCCGAAATCAGCTGATCCGAAGTGTCAGTCGGCGGCTCACACTCGTCGCACTCGAAGTGTCATCACAGGTGAACTTTTTTATTTACGAAAAATGTCGATCCCGACGATTCACACGGAAAAGGAATTGGACTTGAGCAACGCGGGACGAGGCGTTTGGCTCGTAAAAGTGCCGAAATACGTGGCCAACAGGTGGGACAAAGCTCCCGGAAACATCGAGGTTGGAAAGCTCAAAATCACAAAGTGAGTCCTTTTTCTCGATCTCACGAATTTCACGAATAAATAACTAAACCGCGAATCATCGAAATATTTTCACACCGAATTTTGTTTTCCGATCAGAAATGCGGGACAGAAAGCGCAAGTTTCCCTGAAATTGTCCGAGGCGACTTTGGCCTTGAGAGAAACCGGGGAACAGGAGATCCCGAAGCAGTACAAGCTCGACGTGACGACCATCACTCGCCAAATGCTCGGGGTTTTTTCACACGTCGTGCGTAAGTAAAATTAAATGCAACGATTCCCCCAATTCTTGGATAAAAATTCTTTTTCGTTTTTCCAGCAGCGAATAATTCGGACGCGGTTGTTCCCGAGACGGAGAAGTTGTTCATGGAAGGGAGAATCGTCCAGAAACTCGAGTGCGTTCAGGAAGGTAAACACTCGAATTAGCAAAAATGCAGGGGCTCGATATTAATGAATTTTGTTTCAGCGAACAAGACGTACATGAAGCTGAAACTGGAGAGCATAAAGAAAGCTTCGCAGCCTCAGCGACAAGTTCAGCAACTGGACCGAGTGGTTCAGAACTTCAAACCCGTGTCAGATCACAAACATAATGTCCGTGATACTTCATCGGTTTTAAAGAAAATTGTACTCGGAAGTTTATACTAAAACTTTGTAAACATTTTGCAGATCGAGTATGCCGAGAAGAAGAAAGCAGAGGGGAAGAAAATGCGAGATGACAAGGATGCGGTGCTTGACATGTTGTTCGCTGCGTTTGAAAAGCATCAGTATTACAATATTAGGGACCTGGTTAAAATCACAAGACAACCAATTGTAAGATTCCAAGGACTCTTACAACGCTTTTTTGAACTGGAACTAACGTTTTGATTTCCAGGTTTACTTGAAGGAAATTCTCGGTGAGGTCTGCAACTACAACCTGAAAAATCCTCACAGGAACATGTGGGAGCTAAAGCCCGAGTATCGTCACTACAAGGACGACGAAAAAGCCGGCGAAAGCAAAACTTCGCAGAACGACTCCGACTAGTCACAAAAATGTTGCCTTGTTCTAAGATTTATAAATTCGCAACGTGAAATGAAACTCTCTTCGTACAAACAAAGTGTATTTTTCCATAAACCTACAGTTCAACAAGTTCAATACTGTAAAGTAAAGTTGCATATAAAAATAAATGCAAGAGAAGGAATGATCGTCAGACAAATTCGGTTTTAGGAAAAATTGAGGACGTTAGACGTTGGCCAGAGCCTGGAACATTAACATCGGGTGGCACCCGCAGAGAATTTTCATACTGATTTTTTCATTGGCAGGAATAAACAGCACGGAGCCGCGATTCAGGATTCTGGAAGGCGCGATTTCCGCTTTCCCGTTGATGATAATCAAAATGCTAGCCGTGCTCCTGGGGATGAGGTTGTACGTAGGTCTCCCAGGCGGAACCTGAAAGACGAAAACCACGTCACAGCTTGTTCCAACATCACAATGATTTTCCAAAACTCGCTCACGGTTATTTTAGCGACGGCAAAATCAGGCACCGGAGGTCGGAATATCTCGGTACACTCGTCCTCCCTGCAAGGTTGATACTTCTTCGCGGAAGCCGGTTCGCAGTGATAAGACAGCATCTCGATAAGAGCAGGAACGTCCTTCAATTTCGGGGTCAAACCCGCTCGGATCACGTTGTCGGACTCGGCCATGCACTCTATACAATCTGGAAAAGAAAATTACAAATAATTTGCATCCATGGATTTCAGGTCGGATCCAAAAAGCGCACCTCCGGACAAATAAGCGTGGGGCTCGTTAGCCCCGAGGTACATGGCTTCCCCAGGCTGCAAAGTAATGTAATTGAAGATGTAGATGCCGAAGCAACCAACATCTCCCGGAAAATCAGAGTGGATTCTTTCCAGGACGCCGGCGTTCAGCATTTGCCTCGTTGACTGGTCCAGCGTTGCCAATCTCTCGATCAACTTTTTCAGCTGCACCGCTACAATCCCAGCGTCGCGCTGCATGAGACTCTGAATGCTCCTCTTCAAGACGCTCGAGAGACCGACCTCGTCGGTCCCCGTAAGCTCGGCTACGCTGTTCTCGCCCAAAACTATCTGCAATTCCGGGAGGCTCTGGAGGAACAAAAGTATTTCCGAGAGCGGTCGGAAACCGCAGAGCGCCTCGAACGGGGTCAACGCGACCGCGATCTCTGGCTTGTGATTCGGGTCCTTGTAAATCTCTGGCTGCGCCCGGTGCAATTTTTCCGCTTGTTCCTGAAATTTTGAATTCATTGAATGTTTTTCGAGTAATTTTATTAGTTTTTTAAGCAGAAACGCACTTTGTTCGGATGCACCTGGATGGAGAGCGCTTTATTCACGGAGAGGACTTTGAAGAGAAACGGGAGTTGACTACCAAAACTTTTCTGAACCCCGTCCCCTAGGAGTTGAGGGTTCGCCTTGATGTACTCGTCCAGGGACTGATTTTTGTCCTTTAAAAAGCAGGGTCCGTTGGGGTGCGTTCCCATCCAGAGCTCGGCGTACGAGGTCGACTCGTCGACCTCGAAATCAGGGTTTGCGGATTTGTACAAGGTCGCGACCGCGCTCTCGATGCCGCTCTTTCCCCAAGCGTACGTTTGCACGCAGCATTTTAAATCCATTATCGAACTGCGTCCTGCGAACAATTTTTCATTGAAAAAAAATTTCTCGAATTTCGAATGAAAATATTTGGGTATGAAAAATTGGAAGGAAAGTAAAAATTGTGTTTGGAGAAAAGACAATAAAGACATTGCGGCGATTTACATTGTTTATTCGACGTGCAAAATACAAAAAATATGATACGAACGAAAAAAATGAAAAACAAACGATCGATAACGTACTTGTTCCGAAATTACTATTTTTGCGCTTTTCAGTGGCAAGAACGGCAAAATATGGTACAACTTGGGCGGCAAATAATCTTAAACGTAACAACAGTTGGTTTTATCAATCCCCTAATAGTGCGGGGAACATTTGATAACAAATGCCGCCATCCCGGTGACGTCACATGTCACATGCAATTATTGAATTCAAATTATTCAAACATTAAAGTATACGAATTCAACTTTGAATACGTTTCCTGACTTTCACATGAAATCAACTTAAAAAATTACAAATTTTTATAGTTTTCTCCTCTTTGCAAATTAAAAAATTGTCCAATCGTGAATTGTACATAAATCGATTTCGGGAATGTTCGTGACCGCTCGTAAATTCCCGGAGTTCACGATCAGAAGCATGCAAAGCAGGTTATGGATATCTCTCGAATGTAAATAAATATTCTCAAACAATGTAAGTTTTACGCAACATTAATAAATTTAATCGTAACAGAATATATTTCTATAATTTCTCACATTAACAAGTTGCCTAATTTTCGGATGTAATTTTTATTAACAGATGATTTCGTTTCGTTCAGTAACGAAATTACTGAAAAACAATGTTTTGCAACGCGCAAATTACGCTACGTT
This sequence comes from Zelostemma sp. ZL-2020, assembly GCA_022816865.1. Lineage (NCBI taxonomy): Eukaryota > Metazoa > Arthropoda > Insecta > Hymenoptera > Platygastridae > Zelostemma > Zelostemma sp. ZL-2020. The sequence goes on from JABFQM010000950.1 coordinate 12,980, forward strand.
GCCGGCGGAACTCGTGGCTTTTGTAGAAGACAAAAATATGATCATCTGCTGGCACCCGGAACCCGAATATCCGTACGAGTTTACGAAACCCTTGCCCAAAGTCGAGGTCGACTCCAAAGTACTGAAAATCGGCGACAAGGAAGTGGCGGAAACTTTCAGGAAAATGAAGCCCCAATTCGCTATCGAAAGATTGGCCGCGATGACTTACACGACGAAACACAGATGGTATCCAAGATCGAGAGACAAGAGAGCGAAACAAACAGCGCCCGATAGACCCTACTTGTAAAAAAAGACCTCCGCTTATGTACCTATAAAACACCCTGCAAAATAAACATGTTAGACGAGAGCTTGTTCACAAAAATACATTTATTTGTACATTAAATTGCACTTGTACACGATTCATTTTAAAAACAGCCATAAAATTGACTTGAATATACAGTCCAAAAGAAACCTTAAACTATCAGCGCAATCTTAACATTGTACTTAATTTTTGCAGACAGACGCTGGAAATTGCTCAAAAAAATATGTACAATTCGTCAGAAGAAAAAGAAAGTTAAATATGTTCCGGGAAAATCTGTCTTTCTCCTTCCAGCATCAACATTTCCATGCATTTGTACAGCAGGTATCTCCCGATCGCACGCTTGGTACTGGGAAGCCAAGTGCTGGCAAAGCCGTAATATTCCCCGGACTTGCAATTATCGATGCTATCCAAGCACAAGGCGTCGATCATCAAAGCCTCCCTCGTATGCGCCTCAGCCGACATAATATTTTGGAAAACGTGGAGTACGACGACGCCCTGACCCTCGTTCCAAATGTCCAGAATGTGCTTGATCTTCTTCTCCCTCGTGGGAATCTTCTTCCCCGATGTCCACACCCGAACCGCGTCGTAAAGATGCGCGTACGGCCTCGATCGTTTTCCTTTTCCCACGTAGAAAATTGCGGACAAAAAACTTCTCCATTTTTCTTCGGGGTTGAGTTTGTAGGCTCGTTGCGCGAGGCAGCGCAAGATCCGAGGGTCGAGGAGCAGATAGTTGAACGACGTTTTCTCGATGCCTCCGCGCCACTTTTTCTTAAAATCAGGTCTGACGAATTCACGCGCCATTTCCTCCTCCAGTCTCTGGAAGGCTTTGAGCTCCTGGATCCAATCTAGAGAAAAAAAGTCAGTTGTTCCTGCAGTACAGAGCTCAGATTCCAGGTATCGAGGAGTACTGGCTTGCTTTTTTCGTTCCAGACCAATGAGGCGCTTCAAGTAGACGCTGTAGGTTGTCGGGGTTATGGGACCCGGGTTTTGTCCTTGGTTTATCAAACGCTGACGGAGAAGGTACGGTGGAAGATCCGAAGGGCCTTTTCGCGAATTCAATGGGTACCACGTATCTAAAGTTAAACGATTTCTCTTTATTTTATCGGTAAATATTTTTGTTCCTATGAATGTTTCCCGTTATTTACCCATTTCGCAGGAATGATACAAGCTCGTGTCGCTTCCCTCCCTGAAAAAAGATCGTCAACGTTACCGGAAATAAAAGAATTCAAGTATTTGAAAAAATGGAGATTTAACTGCACCTGGCACTCGCTACACACAATCTGCGCTCCAACAACGTCACGTTTTCCTCATTATCGCGATACTTGAACGCCTCTTCGATTAGATAAGGCTGCTCGTAATTACTCTCTTCGATCTGTTGCAATATGGAACTATCCATGAAACTTTCAACTTCCAAGTTTTTTTTAAAATTCATGACAGTGGAGTTCAACGTTTTGTTAAGATTCGAGGTATAGTATTTGTTGTTTTTAACCTCAGGAGAAATGTTAAGGTTAATCAGCGAATCCCAAGAATTCTTCTCGCTCAGTCTCATAGAATTGAGCAAATTTTCAGCTTGCGTTACAAGTATCGATGTCGCTCCGCTGTTTTGCGCCTGTTTGGCTTCAGGATTCGAGTCGCAAGTCCTGTCGGATGTGACAAGCGATGTTCCGTGGGTCCTGTCAGACGTCAAAAGCGACAGCTTTGGCCTGTGGATTTTCGGTTTCCCGCAATCAAAGTTGTCTGCAAGCTCGTCGTACTTTTGTTTAGGGTTCTCAGAGTCCGATCGAAAAGAAGCGTTGTTCATCTCTGATAATGCCAACGTATATTTCGAAGAATCCTCCTCTTCACAGGGCATGTATTCTGCTACAACATTGCTCGTGTTTACCAATACTTTCTCTGCAAACAAAAGCATAGGTTGTACAAAATACTCGATTGTTTTAATTTTCAGGTTCCTGGCAGTTACCGAGTTTCATTTCAAAATGGTCTTCGTCGTCGGAAGTATTCTTTTCCTTGCAATGCTCTAAAAGAAAAGACAAAACGGGCTGGTGCTTGCTTTTGAAGGCAAAGTGAAACGGGTTTCGCCCCTTCTCGTCCATGCAAAGCGGATCGCCTCCGTTGCACAACAAAAGTTTCAATATCTCCAATCGTCCCAATGCTGCTGCCACGTGAATCGGGGCTTCGCCGAATTCAGACCTGAAAAACGTTTTTCATCAATCAAATATTCCGTTAGTCAATTTAATTCTTAAAGCAAGGACAGAACGTTGAAATAAACGTGCTCACCTGACATTTGGGTTTGCTCCGTGGAGCAAAAAAAGCTTCGTCGCCTCGATCGCGAAATCCTCGGAATCGTCGGCGACGACGATGTGGAACGGAGTCGTCCCACGATAAGGAATACAAATATTAGGATCTGCGTCTTTTTTATTCAGCAGTATGGACAAATGCCTGAAAAATTACGATCGATGTTAAACAATAATTTATTTTCAGACGTAAAATACGCACGATTATGTCAAGTAGAGGCTGAAAATATGGAAAAAGCGAAAAATATGTCGTTACGGGAGTAAGGGTCGTAAGCACGTGACAAACGTACACTAAATTTTTGTCCTCGATGCAGTCGCAGAGGGAAGTGGCGAGAAAGAGGCTGCTCTTGTCCTTCGGCGACATGACATTGTCCTTTGTCATTTTATGCGATTCGAGCAGGTCCGGGATGAATTTCGTCATCAACACGTCGGTTCTATACTATTGTAAACACATTTTAAATGCACCCGAGGACGCCTTTTGTAGAGGGCGCAGCAGCATCTTAATAAAGTCGCCATTTTTGTTTACACACGAACACGGATTGATGACACACATGCACATAATAACACGTGTGAAAACACTTTAGACTTGGGGGATTAAGTGATTATTTACGGAAATGTAACGTTGTAAACTTTCTTAAGGAGGCGAGCGATTTTTTACCTTTACATTTCGTTGACAAAATCATATTTTCCTTTCCAGATATCGTTGCGCACTAACCATGAAATTGAAATTCCAACCCCAAAAATTTGACGTCAATCGAATACCCGGGCAGCCCAAAAAGCGGAAAAAGGTGGCTCTGGTTTTCGACGACTTCAAACGAAAGTGAGTGACATTTATTTGCAACTATTTAAATGGACAAATGTTTTTTTCATAACCTCAAAATCGAAATCGCGATCTAATATTTGTTTCTTACAGGGAGTTTTTGTCCGGGTTTCGAAAAAGGAAACTGCAAAGAAAGAAAAAGGCGCAGGAAGAGTTGCAACAGCAGTTGAAGGATGAGAAGAAAAAAATCAAACAGGACGTAAGAAACTTTGGATCTCAATTTTCCCGATGATTCCACTCGATTATTAATTCGCGAAATTACAGGCTCGCGAGAGGTACAAAAATCTGGTATCCCAGCGCGACATTCCTGAGCTGGAAGAATTTCTATCAAAAAACGAGTACGAAACCGAAAATCACACTGTCAGCATTTTGGAATTGGACGTCGCAACTTTGAACAAAAATGGCATTGGTCCCAAGAAAGTCGACTACCAAAATGAATCGGAAGACGAGGAAGAGGAAATAGAGCAATCCGATGCCGAGAATTCGGAAATCCCAGGAATGGAACTCAAGAAGAAATTGAAAAAAACGGAACCGAGCAGCACAGAAAAACCTCAGCCCAGCACCAAAAAAGAGATGAAGCACACCCTGAAACAAGCCGCTCTCAAGCAGGTTCAAAGGAGCAGAGCCTTCAGAATAAAACAGAGTATAGAACGACAAAGGAACAAGAAACGCTCGAAACGTGAAGAATTCAAAAAAGAAAAAGCCTCGCAGAAATGCAAGAAGAACAAGCAGCACAAAAAGTTGAAAAGCTTCCAAAAAGAGAAGAATCCAAGGAAAAACAAGAAAAAGGAGTGAACCGTTACGATCGAATTATTTTATACAAAATCTGTACATAGAAAAGTAAAATTACACGATGTTTGAGCGAATGACAACTATGCTTTTTTGTTGCTTTTGAAGTAGGGACAAATATCCTTGTTGCTGCATTCGCCACATTTCGGTCGAAGCGGCGTGCAAATTTCCTGGCCGAATCCTACTAACAAATGATTTATTTCCCTCCAGAGTTCCCGGGGAAGCCATCCTTCTAGAGCGGTCCTTGTTCCTTCAGGAGTCTTTGTCTCTTTCTTCGTCCACTTCAGCCTGTTGCTGATCCTGTGGACGTGCGTGTCCACCCCGATGCCGGTAATTTCATCCCAGGCAGTCTGCATGCACAGATGTGCCATTTTTGGGCCCACTCCCGGAAGCTCGCACAGTTCCTCGGCAGTCTTCGGAATGTCGCCGTTGTACTTGTTGACAATAATTTCTGCAGTCTTTTTTATATAAATAACTTTACGCTGAAAAAAGCAATTGATTGTCATTCAAATTCACACTTCTGCTTATTATTTAGAGTGAAGAACGAAGAATTTATACCTTCCAGAAACTGACGGGGTAGATGAGTTCGCCGAGCGTCGCGTCCGGAATGTCCCTAATTTTTTCCGGGGTGCATCCATGCGCAACGATCCTCCCCATCGCCGCGTGCGTTACCTGGTCCTTCGTTTGGCTGCTCAACATTAGAGCGAGAAGGGATTGGAAACGAAAATTTGCCTCGCTCGCGTTAGGGTCCGCGCACTTGTGGCACCCCATGTCATCGACAGGGGCAGTTTTTTTCGCACGCATCGCCCGGATGTTGTTCAGGGTCGCCTCCCAGTTTTCCGGCGACCAATTTTCCGAATTTTCCTTCGGCTCATCTTTGCTCTGTATTGTAACCCTCTTACGTTTTTTTTTGGCTTTCGACGTTTCTTTCTCTTCCTTGAAGAATTCCGAGGTCTCTGATGTCAAGTCGGCTGTGGCGACTTGTTTTGTGGAACGTAAATTCCGGGGAGACGCGATCGCGCTCAATTTCAAAGCCTTGTTCATATTTTTTTACGTGCGTAATAATCAGTTCTCGTACTTTCCACGCCGATCAGCTGTGAGGGTAAACAAGAATCCCAACCTCAACGAATGTTTGTGAAATTTCGTCATCCGAAATTCAATCGATGATTTCGCGTTTGAATCATGTGATTTTATTATAAAAAGAGAGTTTTATTCGATTAAAACGAACGTTGATAAGAATATTGTTATCGTAAAAATGTCGCTGAGCGTGGACATACGGTTGAAAAGGGCGAGCAAAATTTATCAAGAGGGGGTGGGTTTTCAATGTTCTCCAGCTCATTTTTATAAGCTCAAAATGGTAATATTTATGGAAATTTTACAGGAAATGGTGAGCGGATTAATTTTGTTGAACACTCCGTCCGACGTAAAACACGACGGGATTTATTTGACGATGGAAGGTTCTGTCAACCTGCAGCTCAGTTCCAAGACCGTGGGGATTTTCGAGGCGTTTTACAACTCCGTCAAGGTGCAATCTAAATTCAAGAAGTTTCAATTTTGAGCATTAACATTATAAACTTTTCCAGCCCATTCAACTGGTGCAGTACACGATCGACGTCGTGCCTCCCGGGAAAATCCCAAGTGGAAAGACAGAAATCCCTTTCGAACTTCCATTAAAGCCTCGAGCAAACAAGATTCTTTACGAAACGTACCACGGAGTTTTCGTGAATATACAGTACCTGATTCGCTGCGATATCAAAAGAAATTTTCTGGCCAAAGACGTCAGCAAGTCCCTGGAGTTCATCGTCGAGGACAGAATCAGTCAAAAGGTCGACAAGGAGCACAGCAAGATCGTCTTTTTCAAAATAAAGCCCGAGTCCTTGCAGAACGTCCGAGACAGAACGAATGTCCCAAGATTTTGTATTTCTGGGAGATTGGACTCGTTGTATTGCAAACTCTCGCAGCCACTGACCGGAGAAGTAATGAAGAAAGACGATTGATTACAATGGAACCAAAGAATTAATTTTACTTTTTTACAGATCGTTATCGAGAACTGCGAAGCTGTGATAAAATCGATTGAACTGCAGCTGGTTCGGGTGGAAACTTGTGGCTGCGCCGAAGGGTACTCGAGAGATGGTAAACTTCGCCATGGGAGTTGTATATTTATAAATCTTGGATGTTTTATTTAGACACTTATCGTTTTAGCGACTGAGATACAAAACATACAATTTGGCGAAGGTAACGCATGCACCGGAATTGGAATACCGATTCACATGATATTCCCTAGACTATTTACATGCCCCACGCTCACGACGAGTAACTTCAAAGTCGGTAAGAACATTTTACAAAAGTTCTGGCGAGTTCGCAAAGTCGTATTTGGTTGACTAACTTTATTTCCTTTTCAGAATTCGAAGTAAATTTAATCGTGGTTTTCGAGGACGATTATTTGGTAACGGAAAATTTCCCTATCATTCTGTCGCGACATTAGACTCCTGCGCGTATTTCGTGAATAATTTTATAATCGAAAATAAATATAAATTGCTGTGCAACATGTTTTCAACGTTGAAGAATCGCGGTCGTTTTTTTCTTCATTTGAGCCCGGCTTTCTGGATAAAAAGTCTGTAGTATTTTTCGACGTCCTTGTTGTGGGCGAGACCAACCGAAGCGAGCAGTATCACGTATCCCAGAATGAAAGTCAGCAATTTGTGCCGTTTGAACCACGACAAAACCCCGGCGTTCTTCATCTGCCTGGAATTTTGAAAAACTTTAATTGCAAAGTTTCAAGCGCTAAGAAAAATAAAAATCTCGAAAGAGCAGTTACTTAGGGACGCCGAATTCTTGACTGTACACGAGAAGGTACCGAATCCTGATCAGCTCGTTGTTTCGAACAACGAAATACTTGCATGGCACTTTACCCCCCATTGTTCCTGAAACCATGTTCCTCTCGTCGTCGGCTGAAAAACGATTACAAGATTAACTCAAAAACTTCAACCACGCTTCGAATTCTTTGTTCCTTTACCAGAATCGCCTCGTTTTACATCAGGGTGATTAATGAGCTCGCACAGAGCGATGCAGCTCAATTGACTGCCCAATAAACTTGCTCCCCAGCTGTACCCGACCGGACTGAACGACAAAGAAACTCCCAATTCGCTGGACAGGTAAATTCCTTCTCCGTACAAAGAAGTCTGTGGAAAAATACAACCCTTATTAATCCATACAAGTTTCACTTCCCCAGCAGATTATTTCTCCGGAAATTTCACCTTGCACATGTGCTGCTGCAGCCCGTAGTGCAGTATGGAATGGAAATTTTCTATTCGACTTCCATGGTAGGCGTAAAACCTGGCATGTCCTTGGGCCGTGGATCGCCATTTCTCCTCCGAAGCCGACTGCTTAGCGCTCGCTACTTGAAATATCAAATTCGGAGGCACCACTGGCATCTCCGAAGGAACCCGAGCCAACACTGAATCGAACTGCAAAACAAATCTTTCAATTTACAATAATGCTCGTTATTCGATTTGTAAATCCTCGATTTCATTGGATCGGACTTACGCCGTCTTTGTTTACACTTTTTATGTAAGGGTCTCGGAGGCGAATCAGAGCCCAGTGTAACAAGTCGATTATCGCTCCGTACTCCTCCGCAAAATCAGGCTTATCAAACTTTATCATTATCACTGATAACGGCGGCATCACTTCGATCGTTTGTCTCTGCAAAAAAATATTTTTCCGTGTAAAAATGCATTTTCGTCGGGGGTGGTTACTTACCAATGACTCGATGTCTTTGGTTTCGTTTTTTATGAACATCGGGGGAAAGGGCTTCAGGCATGTGTCATATCGGTAAGTGTGACAAGCCGATACGAAAAGTGACCATTTAAAATCCGCGGCTTTCGGGTCCTTTGCTAGCAGATGCTTCAGCTCGACGATTTTTTTCGCCGTTTCCGATGCCGTCGGGGAAGGAAAACAACCCGACTCGATGAATTTGTCATTTTCCCCGTCGAAGCAATTTTTCGATTTCATTTCTTGGTCCGAAAGTATCGGGCTGTTTTCGCCGACGCATGACATTTTCGATGTTGTGATTCACGACGCGATCGAGAGATATACGTGGCTTACATCGCGTTTCTTATCATCTTGTAGATTTTGTATATTGCTTCGAGTCGCCTATATTGATATTGACAGACTGCTAAATAAAGGAAACTCGACGCGTTCCGAAATTTCCGCCGTGATTCTGTCTCTTTTTTCGACGCGCGATGGTAGAGGAAGACGAAGTTGTTTTGTTTTTTTTTCCCCTTGGAATCGAATTTTAAGTGACTGATAAGAAAATCGTTTGGAAAACAGCTCGCTTTCGATGGAGTTGTTGAAGTTTTCGTGATAACAACAAAGAGCGGTTTTTTTCACTTTGTTGGTAGAGAAAAAAGAGAGGGATCAAAGTTAACATTGTTTTACGAAAAAAATCAAATCGCTTAAATCTTCGCGCTCTAGAATCCGATTGGTCTGGAATGGAGAGAAGCAGCACTGCGATTGGCGTAGCTTTTTAAAATAAATCTATTGGTCAAAAAAGTAACTAGGACCATAATAACATCTCCTGTTGACTGTGGCAAGAAAAAACCAACGTTGCAATACTACACTCGAATTTCCACCTTCTCAACAACCCGATTTTTTCAAAAATGCTCAAAACTTTCGTCGCTACTCAAAAAGTCATGAAATTCCGGGAAAAAAGAGGCCGGTCGGTCTAGTTCCCCGGGATTCCGCGAAGTTGGCAGCCCTGAAATTCAATGTCATGCTTCAAGGTAAACTATCAATGACGTCAGGGTACGTCACTTAACAAGTGGGAGTGGATGGATGGATGTCGGGAAACGCGGTGGTTTTGCAAAAGGCACACGAAATCCGCGTAGCCCTCGCGAGTCGCAGCGATAATGCCCCGCGTCTTTTAGCAATGTGGTGTCGGCAGAAGTGGCGTCGGTCCGCACGTGCTTTCGGATACATGGAAAATCACTGAAATCTTCGTGCGCATGCCCGCGCCCGATGACGTCACGCAAAATTGTGGTTTTGATCAGGCTCTCGCTCTCGTGTGTGTATTAGTTATTTTTTTTAATTTCGGTACAATAATGTGGCTGTGCAAAGTGAAATAGTCGCGGCGAAAGCAAGGAATTTACGAGCGAGCCGAGCTTCCCCGGCCGGTTAATAACGTGAGTATCCCAAATCATCTCGTATGTTTATCTCGGCGCTCGCTAATGCGCTGGATGTGGCCTTCGCATGCACGCACACGAACACCCGGTGCGCTCGCGCGCGATCTCTCTCTCTCTCTCGACGTCTCTCTCTTTTTCTCGCTCTTTCTCGACGGTGCACTCACACGAGCACGCGGGGGGCACGCTTGAACGTGTGACATTGAGTTTGTTTTTTGGAGGAAAATATTTTCGAATCGCCGTAGCTTTCTCAATGAAATGGCTCGGTTTTTGCCAGCGGCGAGAACGCGGGAAGGTCGAATTCAACCAGGACGTATCGCCGATGCTCCTCCACGTCCCCGCGTGTCTACGATATATTGATCTCGTTTCCGACGAGAACGTTCGGTACGTCGATTTTACGCGTTCGTCCCTTTTTCGAAATGACGCCAATTCTTTTTTTTTATTTGGCTAAAACATATCCGCATTTTTATTTTGGACTTTTTTCGTACTTTCTCTTTCACGATTCACGTAATTTCCGTTGGCCTGCGGAATTACATAATCGAGATGTAGATAAAAATCAATTGTCTCTATTAGCCCGTATTTACTTTCGAAAACATCGTAAAAAGCCACGGGATAACATTTGTTTACATAAATTAATAATTCATGCGAACGTCGTAAGCGCATTCGCGCGATCTTCGATCGGTGATTTTTTTTTTCGTTTTGTAACGGCGCGGAATTGCGCGAGTGCGATTAAAATATTGCCTTTTTTTCCCATCGGGGACCGAAAAAACAGCTTTTTACAATGCATTTGCGAGAGAATTTTCGCGTATTTTGTCGCCATCTGTCTATGCACCACATCAACAATGTATCGCATCGATAAAGTAGAAAATTACCACCATAAAACGTTCCGGTATGGAAAAAAAGTCCCCATGTTTTCCCGCCTTTTCACCGCCGCGCGCTTAAAAATCAGAAAGGAATATGTACACAATTGAATTTTACGCGTCGTCGCACGTGACACGCGAGCCAAAGCAACAAGTATTTCTGATTTATGCACGCGATTAGAGCGAAAAAGACGAAAAACGCGTCGTATAGACTCACGCGACAAAAATTATCGCGTCTCGATCTTTATTCCGAGGAGCGAGCGAATCAGTTGGCGAAAAAAAAAACGAGTCAATTTCGAGCTCGGGGACCAGTCGCGCAACTTTCGCGGCAAAAAGTGTAAAGACGCGGCGGCATCGAGCGTTGTACCCGCCGCATTCTATACACCGCGGTCTATATTTTTGTCCATATTATAATTATAGTGCACCCGCTTATATCCTCGCCGCTTTAATTTTATCGCGCGGCCGGTTGTTTCTGTACATTTGAAATATTTATAATTTGTTTGGCTGGTGTAGGTTTCTCCGCTTGTTTACGCTCGCGTTAACCCATCGGAAAAGCTCGCGAGTGCGAGGTAAAGGAAAGGGTTGAACTCTTTACGCGACACTCGACACAGAGAGCGTTTTATCCGTGAAAATCACGGGAAATGAAGTAGTGATTTATGTAGATAAATGTAAATTGATAAAGGAATCTATTTATGGATAATTTAACTAATTAACCTGATTGAATATCGTCAAAATTTGATTGTAAATTGAGTTTTTGAGAAATGTTTTTGTTATGATTCATAAATCGAAAATTTAATCGAATATCGATCAAGTTGAAAATCGGCAATCGATTGATCGATCGGGACAACATTTTTATCGATTTTATGGAGTTCGGCGAAAAATGTGATGAAATCTTCGTTTATTATTTGCTAAATATTCAATGGCAATTTGTTTGAAATTGTTATTATTGGATTTTTCGTAATTATATTTCGTCAATTAGATCGAAAAATTACCAAAACTTGTTCAAAATAGGGATAAAAACGGACCATCGCTATAAAATCTCATTAAATAATCCCAATTATATTCGAATTATTTTGTGAACCTTTAAATTACAAAAAAGTTGCTGATTTTATTTTTTGTTCGTATTTAACGCCGAAAAAACATAATCGTTGATATACTTTAGGAGCGTTTTATTTTTCATCCAATAAAAAGCAAGGTCGCTCTTCTTTCTTATTCCCCCCTTTTTTTATCGTCGATCTGAAGAAGACCCCAACGCAATTCCCGACCTCGCGATACAAAAGATATTCAATGAAGACGTGTAAATACACGCGACCTGCACGCCGAACTCTCGAAAAGCGTTATTTTCCAAAACGAATACAAATAAACTCTCTTCTATTTTAAATGGCTAAAAATTTTAACAATTCGTATTTTTCAAATTGAATAATTGCGGCACCTCCAAATCCACTTGAAATAAACGAGAGCTCGCTGTAATTTCTACGGTCGAGTCCATCGAAATGTGTCGGTGCCTTTGATCTCGTTAAAATAATCGAGAGTGGCTCGATAAAATGGACAAAAATCAGTGTTCAACAGGAAAAGTTAATTCAATATTATTAAATATTTGTATGGTGTTTACAGAAATGAATCTCATTTTTCCTGCGGAATAATTACCGAGCAACAATTGTCAACAAAAAATATTGTTACAGTGGTACGCTTTTTTTCCAGTTTCCTTTCTAGGAAATTTTCCTGTTGATAATGTTGAAAATAGTTGATTATTGAAGAGTAACATGATTTTATTTCAGAATGCGAGAGCACGAAGTATAAAAAGCGCATGTTATTCCTTGGCGATTGACTATTTTAACATTTTCCATAAGGGAATTGTTGACCATGGAATAACGAACAAAACAAGTAGTCATAAAGTCGTAAGGAAAAGACCCGAAGAAAATTCGATGTCTTTCATTGATCATTTTTCAGGATAAATGAGAGTCATTACAATTTTTTCCTTAAAATAACCGAGAGTGACCCCATAAAACGAGCGAAAGTCGAACGGGAGTTCGAGCCAATGAAACCACGAGAAGTTACATCGGCGCAGCAACAGATTTCGCGAAAATCCAGCGCTGAATATGTAATGAATGCATACGTATAACGTCAATCGATACTCCGCTCTCTAATTACGCGCGATTGGAAACGGCATTTCCACGTTCGAGCCACTTTTCCAGAGCGCGTACGGCGTTGGAAATCGCTGGAAATGAATGGGTTTCGCTTGCGTCAAGCCTGTTATCGTCGTTATGGGGTTGACGCAAGAGAGCGGAGTCGAACGTCGCGTGCGCCGCGGTGCGCCGAAGCCGCTTTGGATTCGGGTAAACGCACGTGCCGCGCGCTCGAGGGGACGAGCCCCCCATCCCACGGGCCGCGCGTCAGGTGCGCCAGGTAGAAGAATGGAGGTCTTGCACGTGGCGATAGGACCACGTGGGCTTTTTACCTGCGTCATTGGGAAACGGACACCCCATCGCCGCTCGCGCGTATCGATTGAGGGTGGCCATGGTCGTTTCCATGGCGACGTTTCTTCTACCTGTATGAGCCGTACAAACGACGCTCGTCACTGCCCCGCGTACTCTTGCCTATGTGGGGGGGTTACTTACCTATAAATCCCGCGATGCGCGATGCGCCTTCTCGCTTTGTCGGCGAAAATGAGGCGGAGAAAAAGTTTGCCTGCCGAACTTTGGAGAACGGGGGGAGATGAATCTTTGATTCTAGAGCGTTGTAGCCGAGTCGTGGGGCGGTAAAGTCCGGTGTTTTTTTTAGGCAGGGCATTTTTGGGGGGAGGAAAGCTCGGGAAATTGGGGGGGGGGAGGGGGAATGTGAGGTGGAGGTTTTTGGTAGCTTTTTTTATTGTTGAATGTTGACGGCTTTTTTTGGGTACTTGGGGGCGGGAAAAATCGTGATTTTGGCGGGTTTTTGTTATTCTTTTGGGGATTTCGTGGGTTTTGTGAAAAATTGGAAGTTTTTGTTGATTTTTTTAATTTTCCTCGAATTTTGTGATGATTAATGTTTTATACTTCTTTTTTGCTACAGTTTTGTTTGAATAATAGACATTTTATCTAAGTGTGTGAA
>JABFQM010000951.1:0-26282 GCA_022816865.1 Zelostemma sp. ZL-2020
CAAAATAGAAAGTCCGCGTTGGAAAACGAACTTCTTTTATAGTAAACGTGGCCGAAGAAGAAAAGGGAATCGCACAGCACCAGGCACAGTTTTTATTCGGCTCGAACCGCGATGGAAACAATGGGCATACGATACTTTTTCCCACACGATTCAACGGAACTCTCTGAACGAGCGATGACCGACGTTTTTAGACTCGCGGAGGCTCTCTTTCCTTGAAAGTTATCCACCTGCAACGCGGAACACCGACGCGAGTGAGAAAAGTCCGTTCGGGAGGAGTTGTCGGGCCCCGGTTACCGAGACGTTCGAGGCTCGGCCGATTTCTGCGATCGGTAAGCGCGGTTTAGATAGTGCTGCCATCGAAGGTGACGACAGAAAAGAAAACCATTCGGGTGCGAATCAAAATATAATGCCTTCTATCAAATTCGCTGCGAATATTATCTCTAAACTAAATTTCAATTACAAAAAATATCGAATAAATATTTTTGTACTGGAAGTCGTCGCTTCGCGCTTATTCAAATTTGAGCGCCAAATCGCAGGGCCGTACAAAGCGATTGCTCGAAAAAAAAAGTTTAAAAAGAGATTTTTCGAAATACAGTCTTAGGGAAATTTTGAGATGTATAATTTTTTATTGTAAAACGATACGAATGCAACAATATTGACGCCGGGTAATTTTCCGCTGATTCTTTTGACGTCCCTGCGCATGTCAGAACTTTACGTCCAACATGGCCGCCACCTGATGTGTGTAGCAGACGATGCAGGTGTCATGGGAAAATCATCGATAATGTTAGTTTTGTCATTTTAATTATGAGTGAAAGGATTAAGGCGAACAGCACCGGCGATTCTGACTATGTAGACGATGCCGTGGATCCAAGAGTTCAGGTGATCTTTTGAAAACTGTTTATTTTCCCACGCGCTGCCTCGTCATGTTGTCACACTTTTTCGAATTGATTATGCATTTTAATGAGTCGAGGAAACCCTCCCTCCCCAGACAATTTTTACGACCCGAGTTGACCTTGCCTCGATTCGCTGCATTTATGGAACGAAATTACGACTTTTATAACATTCAAAAACAAGATTCGATCGTATGCAATTTTCCGAGATTTTTCATGAAAAATGCATTTTTTAGATCGAGCTGGAGAGATTGAACACGGCGACGGACGACATCAATAAACTCGAGGTGGACTTGGATGTAAGTGGTTTTGAAAATTTTGCAATTGCCACATTTTTTCGTCCGGAGTCGCTATTACACGTCATTGAGAAAATTACGATACGTCACGGAGGACTAAATGGATAATAGCTCTGGGATTTATAGCTGCGAAAACTGCTACGTCGTTATCTGCTAATGCCTCGCACTGCGTCGCATCTATTTTTGTAAAAATCGAAGAAAATAATGTTAAAAAGTAACTCTTTTTTCAGGAGGCACGAGCAACATTCCGAGAGTTACTTTGCGAGTCGACGCTGAAGATCGACAGCTTGGGTAAAAAGTTGAGCGTTTGTATAGAAAAGTCCAGGCCTTACTACGATGCAAGATTCAAGGCAAAGGAGGTACGAGAATCTTTGTAATGAAAACGAAAGCAAGCTTATCTCAGTTTTTATAATTTGCAGGCTTTGGCAGAGACACAGAAAGCAGCTATTAAATTCGAGAGGGCAAACAGTCAACACACGGCAGCAAAAGAAATGGTTTATTTGGCCGAGGAAGGCCTGAGAACGGAAGGGAGAAGTTTCGATCATGCTTGGCAGGTAAAACGAAGACCCTGTGAGACACCCGAGAGCTTCATTTTTACACATTCCATTTTCCCAGGAAATGCTGAACCACGCCACTGCCAGAGTCAACGAATCCGAGCATGAGAGGGCGATTTCGGAAGCGGAGCACAGGCGCACAACTGTACTGTATCACAAAGTGGAACACGAAGTTCAGACGCTGCAGCGAGAACTGAAACGCGCTATTGCGAAATCTAGGTATAAGCACGGATCAAGTTGCTTACTTTGCACTCAAAAGTTGTTTTTGCGCACGAACTTTTTACCTTTTTAATTTACTGCTCGACACGAGACAGGATAAATTTGGACCATGACAAAATTTAGAAGCGACGAATCGTTTTGGAGAAATTCGATTGCACTGTTCTGTTTCCACTCGTTCTTTTGTTTCCTTAGTAGAAACTAGAATATTTATGTGTTACGATGGTGTTCGTGTTGGCAGTATGGATGCACGTCGCAGTTTGCTTCTGATAACAAATATCGCCTACAGGCACAACTTGCTCATGTTGTAAGTAGAATAGTTCTTACTCTCGTAGATACGCCTATACGTTTCTAGAACATTGCTCGTATTTTATCGTAGGCTTTTACGCACGATTAGTTTTACACTTTTTCTAAAAACCATTTTATCTCAACGAACGTGCGATTCTTTTCAACTTCCCTTTTAATTGAAAACACACGTTTTTCACCGGCGAGATAAAATGTGCTTTGTCTTATAAACAATATTTATTTTCGTTCAGGCCATATTACGAGACAAAGGCTTACTTCAACCACGTTTTGGAGGAACAAAAGCTCAGGGTCAGTGCTTTGGAGAAGTCGGTCGGGGATGCCAAAATGACGTACGCTGGAGCGTTGAGAAATTTGGAAAAAATCAGCGACGAGATTCACAGGGTAAAGTCTTTATATTCGTTTCCCTATTTTCACCTTTACATGAAAAGCTTAATTCTAAACTTGTTTTGCAGACGAGACGGTGCGACGGGGTCGACAATTTTGCGAAACAATCGAAACCCGTCGACAGGAACGCGCAAAAGAGCAACGTTACCTCGCCAGGCTCGAGTATCACGGAATCGCCGGACAGCACTGATTACACGAGCGACGAATATTTGCGACTTCCTGAAAAACTGAACGCCAACCCATCGAGTCCAAAGTCTTTAAAAGTGGGTTTCGAATGAAACTTACAAAAATATCGATTCATTCAACTTTACTTTGCCTTTCAGACCGAGAGCGATTCTTCCTCGGAGTACGGTTTACGTTTGAGTTGCCTTAATCTTTCATCGACCGAGCCGAGGAAGTACATCAAACGGGACCGTCCACGAAGCATTTCTGTCTCGACTTCGAAGCAGACCAGCGACATCCAAAATTCCAAAAGTTTATCCACGAGCCTTTCCTCATCGGCAACTTACGCTGTCGAAAAAACGGCCAAAAGCACCGAGAACAATTTGCAAAACGGGGAAGAATGGACGGAAATTAGCTTGAACAATTCCCCGGAGGAAGTTATTTGCCGAGAAGAGTCGTTCTCCGAGGAGGAGGAGCAAAACATTCCATACAAACTGCTTCCGATGGATCTAAGTCCCGAGGCTTCGGCAAAGAAATCCGTCGATCATTCAAGCAAAAGTCGTCACGGTCAGCGGAAGCTGGTCACGCAGAAATCGTTGCCCGCTATGGAGAAGAGCAACGAAGTCAGCATCGCGGAAGATAAAAAGGCTGAACTCACGAGAAGTCCCTCTGTCAAAAGAAAGGGGAAGTTGGACGGTTGCTTGGCGACTTGGATATCACGGAACTCCGTTGCTGGAGAAGGAAGTGCTGGAAGTTCCGGTGATTCATGGCTTTCCATAATAAAGCTCATATCTTTTCTCAATTTTTTGCATTAATTGTCCCTTTATTTTTAGCTAACTCGAGTCGGAGGCAGTCGCTGGACATGTTGTGGAGCGCCCAAACCGGAGAACGAGTCAAAGAAATATTTAACCACGGGATCATGATGTTTAACATCTCAGGTCTGACCGAGCGACGATCCGGTGAACCAAAGTCGTTTGATCGGAGCAAAGACAAGCCGGAAAAGCTGGCAAAATCGGAGCCGAAAGGGAAAAAGGTTCCCAGTCCTTTAGAGAAAACGATGAATTATCTGAATGCGGAGGACGAAACGTCCGATAATGAAAGTTTGGCGAGGTAAAAACTTGGTTATTTGGAATTGAGTTCGATTCGAAATATACAAACGTGTTTCGTTGTTTCAGTGTCGAGATGCTCACGGAGGATCAAATTTCGTCGCTCATGATGGAACCGGATATGAATCAAGTGTGCCAGGATATACTTGGCACGCCCCTAGTCGAAGTATGTCCGTTGCTGCAGCAATTGCAGCAGCAGCAATAGCACATTTTGCCATTGAATTTCTGCTGAATTTTACAAAAGCGTTCCGAGTTATGGAATTCTGATAATGCAGGGTGCGGCTTTTCAATTGCATTTGCGAATTTTATTAGGAGTGCAAGACGCTACTTTCATTGCCGAATTTATCGTAACATCGATTATTGTGTTGTTACGTTGTTTTGACTTTTACAATTTGTTGTCGTTGTTGTTACGAGATTTCCCGTATTGGAATGACGTAACGGGAAATTGGTTCGAAATGTAATTGAATTTGCAGCTTTTTCAGCATTTGTTACAATTATTGGGTTTTTTGAAGCGAGAAGAAATTAAGGAAGAAATGATGAAATATCAAATTTGTACAAACGTAATTCTATGTAATCAACGATATTCTTCTAATTGAAGCAATATTCAGTACTAGTGAAAATTTACTCTCGTAAATGTATTCGATCGAGGAGGATTTCATTGACTTTTTGTTATAGTACCAAAGAGTAGCCTTTTATTATCTTTTTTCAAGCTACGAATTTTGATTTGTGCTACCAAAGAAACCTTTTTGTAGTTGAAAATGTACAAAAAAGTTCAGCGTTTAATAATGTAGCGAAACGTATTCTCAGTGTAATTAGTTGAGATTTTTTAGCCGACTAGTTTATTTTGTAAGAGTAACACATTTTTTACAGCGTATACATTTCAACAGAGTTGAATGTATGACCTAGAAAACTTTAACTTACGACCCAATCAATCATTTCATTTTCTAAGCATCGCGATTACAAGTACGCTTCTTCCGCACGTAATTATAGAAATTCTTGTATTTTTATCTTTTTCTCATTAGCGAAAGCAAGTTGAACTTGAAGCTTGGTGCCAAAATGCAACTTTCAATTGTAATAAGTGCAAAGTTCTTCGAAGCAATTTAATTTCCACTTTCTGTAGAAGTTTTCGAGTCCGTGAAAAGAAAAACTGTAACAAGCTTGAAGGAAAGATTGAAACCGACTGGATGTAAGATTACGAAATTTTCTCAATGTCGTATAGTGCTCTGCGCTTCATTTTTCGTACAATCATAAATATATCTCGCGGAATGTGCGAATATATTTTTCGTAAAAAGTGGGAATCAGGTATTATTGTAACTCTTCCAATAGACGTTTTTAGGGACGGTAATTTTCATTGAATTAATGACTGGTGCTTTTCAACTTTTACATTCAAACTTTGTGAAAAGTAACATTTTAATTTTTGACATTTTCAACTGAAAAAATGATCTCTTCTTTGAAAACCAGTTATTGATTTAATGCGAGGCGGAGTATTGTAAAAGAGCGGGTAAACAGGTTGTACATATTCATAAATCTGAATGTGCTTTCACGCATTGTTTATAGCCGGCATTATTTATTTTCATAAATCATCCCTGGAATTCGTAATTATCATCTCACATTTTCATGCAAACATTTCTATGTATACCGTTTGCCATTAAAAAGCAAGAATGTAAATACTACTTAATACTGTAAATTTCATTGTAACTATGTATATACAATTGAAAATATCACAATTATAACATTGCATTTTCTTTCTCATTTCCCTTTGTACAAGATATTAATATCGTATTTCTCTACAACAAAAGATCAGCTCTGTCCAAATTTAGATTTCGGTTGATTAAAATGATTTGTCACTCAATTTTTACAATTGTTTTATTTAAGAGGCTTAGAAGTTAACAAGGTTTTGAATTATTAATGCGTGAGGATGTAACGACCCTTGAGAATTCTCCTTCTGATCATTTTTAATCCATTCGGAGTGCTTATTCTTTTCATCCATCCTGATCGTACAACTCTTCTTCTTTCATTGGGGTTTGGGAAGTAGTAGCGGATTTTGTTTCTGGTCGCTGTTGCATTCCAATAATGCCCTAAAGAGTTTGGTACCAAAGTTTGGTTCGCTTCCTTTGATATTGTCGAAGCGGCTGTGAATCTGCAAATTTCACTTCATTAATTCATTGAATATCACGATTTTACATCTTTCATAGAAAATCGAAATAATAAAATTATTTAAATAATTATCGAAACAATTTGGTTGGTAAAGAAGAGTGTATTTATTGAATAAAGTTATTACTCGAAACTTGATAGTTTGGACAATTTTTGAAGTTGCAAAGAGAACAAGGCAAGACAGTTTTTAGATTCATAATTATCCGTAACGTAATAATTGTAACAATCGTATCGTTATTTAGGTTATGTCGAACGTGCAATAATAATCGAACTATTTTGTTTCTGAGTAATAAGCCTTTTCAGGCCTCGAGTTTTTTTTTCATTATGATTAAAAGAGAACAGTGCTTACGAAAGTTTTTGATAAAAGCCGGAGAATAATTTAGACAGCATTTTCCGACGAAATCGTGATTATTATTAATAATAATGTATCTAGCGATCGCTGCGCCGCCGCCTGTGGCAAGTTCACGAACTAACTCGATCATCCAAATTCCTATCTCTTTCTCTCGTTTCTCCTCTCTCTCTCTCTTCCCTCAACAAGGCCAGTATTGGTATTGTTGTTGTTGCATTGTGCTGCATTCCAAGTGCAGAGGCAAAAAAATTAACAATTACAGATTGAAAAAAGGGATGCTCCTGTACTTAAATCAAATAAAACGATATACGACGACGGAAATAGTGAATGTTCTTTCGGACTGTAAGAAACAGTGACAATAAATAAATGCACTTTATTTTTTATACGATCTCGGGAATCCGGGTGTAATGCGACATAACCCTGTTTTTGACACAGCGAAATCATCGAAATATATCACGGTGACGACGTTTATCACGAAAAATAATGTCGACCCAGACAAGAATTGACTATTTTTTCCAGAGTAATAAAAAGACGACTCCGGAGGTGAGATTTTCGAAAATAATTCCGATAACAAAATGTAAAAAGTACTTTCCACTTTCGTAAAGTCCAACATTGTTGACGTTATTTATTTATCTTTATGTTTACGTAGTATAATTCAGGATTTTAAACACAAAATCACCCTTAAAATACGCATATTACTTCGAAAAAGTACAAAATTTATTGTAAGATGCGATGTATTGAAAAACGATGCACTACGTTGAAGAGAAATTTTACTTTTCATAAACTAAATCAATTTTTATATGAAAAAAACTTATTTTGTGACAATATATTTTATCGTTGCTCTCCATTAACAATTTATTATTCAATTTTAGCAAAAATCGTTTAAAATGAAGGGAATGAACGGGAGCCAAGGGAGCTGTAAGAAGCGAGTGTCTGCAAACTCCCCGAGCGATCAAGAGAAGAAAAGAATTCGATTGGCCCTGGCGACGAGTCCACAAAGTCCGTTGAAGGCATCATCTTCAAGTCAGGGATTGAGCTTTTATCCAACCACGCCCGTGAAACTCGGAAACAGTCAGACTTCGACAACCTGTTCACCAACAAAATCACAATGTAGTCCTAATAAGGGACAGTTTACCCCCAAAAAGACTAATCGTCCTAGGAAATACAGCAGTCCGAGGAAATGCTTAAACTACAGTATCGACGAAGAAAAAACGTACGAGGCCATTGAAAATTTAAACCAGGTGAAACAAGGCACAATAAAGGCAAACGATTTCGACCTGGAATCGATATACGAAACCGGATGCTTCGAGTTCAAGTATGGACAATTGGACACGACAGTAACTGAAAATTACGATATCAAAGATGTTACTGTCCCAAAAGAAAAGCACGCCGATCACCTTTTCATGCTGGTGGTCAACGTTTTCCACAACGTCATCAATTGCGGTTATTTCGATGAAAAGGAAATCGACACGATATTTTCGCTGTTCACGTTATCAGCGGGAGCGCAAATTTTGCTCGCCAGGATGCTCAAACGACGACGCGCTTTACAGCGAATAGAGAAGTTACAGAGGCTGGAGGACGGCTTGAAAAAAAACTTTGCCGAATTGATACAGCGACAATTTTTTGTTTCGGGTAATTACTTTTGTTTCAAAGTCAAGTAGTTTCACATTATTTATATTATTTTCGTTTCAGACGTCAAAGACGAAGACATTAGTACACTGCTCGAACTCCTGGAGCTCAAGGAGATTCAGCAGCTGGGTAAAAATTTCAAACTCAAGAACGAGAGCAAGGAGAAGTTGTTGAAAAAGTTGATCGACGTGGCGCACAATAATAAATCGCTTTTTCCCGGGGCGAAGCCTCCGAGCAAACACTTGCGAGATAAGGTCGTCGAAATGCTGGGCACTTGTGTCAAAATGCCAGATAATATTGAGAGAATCTTCGATCGGATTTTCACTCTTTTTATCCCGTTGTCGGACCCCTCCGAAACCGTAGCCGACATGTTCCTCATGTTGACAAACGTTGAAAAAGGGGAGGTCATTTTCCCTGAGCTACCCGGAAAACGCTACCCAATTTTTCGCAACAGGGAACATTTGCTCGAGTGAGAAATATTATCTAATCGCGTTCCATTTCTATGAACTAAAATTTATGTCGATTCCAGGTACGTCGAAAGCAAAAATGCCCTCCAGAAAATCATGATGGCGATCGAGAAGAAGGCTTGGGAAACGGTTCGAAAGATTGGACACGTCGCGCATGAGAGACTCGAGTGTTTCTTGTTGAACCCGTATAAGAAGTACAATTTCGAAACGATTAAAAATCATCCGATTGATTCAAATTACAATAACGCTTTGTAAACATTTCAGCAACGGTAGCAGACTTCCCTCGCATCTCCAAAAGTTCACGCCGCTACACTTGTGGACGAAAATTTTGTTCAAAAGCATCGACGCCTTCAAAAAGACGCCGGAAACTTTCTACGTTGCTGAATATTATTTAACGGTGCTTCTTCAACAACAATACTTCATTCAAACGTGCCGCGGGAAATGGTTCACGGAGCTCGCGCTGATCAAGAGGAAGAGCGATATCGATGCATCTGCCGCTGTTTTGGTCGACGCGTTGCAAGACGAAAACTTATCGGAAGTCGACGTACAGACTTTACTCGACCGAGTAAAGAGTCTCTTAAAACTCAAGAACGGGATTTCCGATAACAAAAGGAGTCTTTTGCAAGACATTTTGAAGACGGTGAAGTCGAAATTGCCAGAGGATGAGTGGACTTCTGTAACCATTTATGGAAGTAAATTGTCTGGGTGAGAAACGTAGTTCGATTCCGAAGTACAAGTCATGAATTTGTTCACTCATCGAAATTATGTTTTCGTTTTAGGAACGAGTTAACGAAAAAAAGTCAATGGCATGTGATGAGAGGCGAAGATAAATGTTTCATGACCGTTGAAAGACTCGCGATGGAGCACTATGATAAAAATGGTTACAGTTATGGACTGCATTGCGAGGGCTCGTTACCCGTTACTTTATTCGCCGTTGTTTTTTGGAACGAGCTTTACGATATTGACGTCCCAGGGGCTTTTGCCAGCATATATCAAGAAGCCCCATATGATTTATGGACTCCTGATTTTTTCAAAAATAGACGGGAAAGAATAGAGGACAAGATTTCGATACTGATGAACTTGGACTTGGAAAGTTTCGTGGAAACGCTGACCGAGAATTTTTCAAAGTACAAATGCTATAAGACGATCATGGCTGGCAGTTTGTTCAACAGCGATGAACAGTTTTCGGTAAACGTTTGTTTTTGAACGAATCATGTGAATTCTAGTCAAGACTTTGTGATTAATTATGCTTTTTTTTGGATTTTCAGGGTCTCATCAAATGTTTGGGCCCAAATGGAGTACTCGATATCTGCGAGAGGCTGTTGGACACTTACAGATTATGGTGTTCAGGATTTCCCGATCTGATTGTTTGGAACCCAGATACTTCCATGGTAGAAATTCGTCACTATTTTTCAACGCAAGTTTAGACTCGTCACATTAATCTTGCAACGTTTTCAGTACAAAATCATCGAAGTGAAAGGCCCGAACGACACTTTGTCCCCGAAGCAAACTTTGTGGTTGCGATACTTGCACAGTAAAAACATTTGTGTCGAATTGTGCCTTGTGAAAGGTGAGAAAGATCAAATTATGATATAGAAAAATTGATTTTTGTTAGAACTTTGCGAAACTAATGTCAATCCGTTTGTTTACAGATGCCAAGAAAACTAATCGTGCTGAGATGGAATGAAAATATGCACTATTTTATGACTAAGTGATTGTTTGTGTTGCGTCCTAATTGCATGGCATGATTTCAAATACGATGAAGTTATGTAGAGAGAGAAAGTGCTTAATTTTAATCGGCTGTGATTTTAACATGCGAACTATGATGTTGATATCGCAGAATATTTTTATACATTTAAATATTGAAAAAAAGATTTAAAATATTTCAAGTAAAATTATTACCCACAACTGTAATTACCCATAATTCATTATTCAATAGTCATTTACATTATTATTATAATTCAAACTTTACATCAAAGTTTCAAGATTCCAAAACTTCCGTAACAGTCACCGTGCACGGGCCTTCAAAATGGTACCTGAGAAAAAAACATGTTCAAAGTAGTTTCACTTATGATGTTCCAGAACACCAGATTTCATCTCGATTCACGTCCAAAAAACTCACTGAAATTGTCTCGTCGCTGGGGTCGTTTCAAGGTTGAATTCCGCGACCGGGACTCCTCGATTGGACACTTCGGGAGCGAACATAGCTGCTGGGTACACGACCGACGAAGTACCAATGACTAAACAGGCATCGCAAGACGCGACTGCCTCATCTGCAAATTACACCATGTCAAACAAATCTGGAGATTTAGCGCGTAAGAAAATACATGTTGAAACTCACGGGCTTTGTCGAGCACGGCTCCGTCCAGATTTTCTCCGAACCAAACGATGTCCGGTCTCAATAAACCTCCGCATCCGCTTTTTCCGCAGCGAGGTAACTCTTCCACTGGGATGTCGGAGCTTTCGAATTCCGGATCCGCGGAACTGCGTCAATTTGGAAATCTTGAATAAGAATTCGCGCATGATCACGAGGAAGAAATGTCGTACCATGTTCCTTCCAACGCTCGACAGATCGGAATAGTCTCGTTAATTTGGATGCTTTTGCATGTCGTGCAGCAAGTTCTGTACAACGAACCATGCAGTTCCAACACATCTTTAGCTCCGGCTCTTTGATGAAGACCGTCTATGTTTTGCGTGACGACGGTCACCGTCCTTCCTTCGTTCGACAATCTGTTTTGAAAATTCGCAATGGCTTCGTGTGCCTTTAAACATTGTACAAAATCGTTCAGCATTTTCTAATATTCCACCTGATTTTACAATCTTTTGTCAAACATTGGTGCATCATTTATTTCTGCACGTGATTCAGAAAAAATTGACTGCACGTTTGGCTATTTGGGAAGAATAAATAATTTACAAATAATGAAACTGAGCAAAAAATTGTATTCTCGTGCGTGCTGGGTGAAAAACAGCGGTAGAAAAGTTTACGGCCGATTCGAAGTAAAAACTGCACGAAATTGTCATTGATCCGAGCCACCCTAGCTGTGCGTTAATGATTTTAAACAAAAAATGAGTGTACCTTATTAGGCTGCGCTTTTTTTGCCACGTTACGTCTGTATTCGTAAAATTCCCAAACCAAGGAAGGATTTGCCGCGAAAGCTTCCGGGGTTGCGAGACTTTGGGCCTGGAATTTCCTCCAAATACCACCAGCACCGCGAAAAGTCGGTATTCCCGATTCCGCGGAAATACCGCTGCCCGTTAAAATGAGAACATTTTTGGCATTCGCCAAAGTCTCGCGGAACGATTTCATCACGTTCATGCTTTTTGAATGACACTTCGATGTTGTTGCGAACGCAACAGCTGATCGCTGTCACGTTTTATATGCAGTTCCTAACCCCAATTCTCCGAAATCGCATGCATATTTAACAGAATTTTGAATAACTTTATTACGATGACGCTCTTATTTCCACCCCACTCAGTTTTTTTTTCGAAAAAACTCGAGTGAGAAACACGTCGAAAAATTACGATAATAAACAAAAATATCGAACTACAGTTTTGTTTACTTTTTTCCCATGATGTTGTGCTCCTCGCGACGAATCTTCAACTCCGCGAAAAGATGCTTCGAAGCTTTTTATTCTCCCAACGCAAAGGTTCGAATTAATTTTCCATATTTTCGAAAAAAAATTTCAATTTACATCGAAACAATTATTTTTCCAGGCAAATAGAAATTACTCGGACGGTTCGTTAAAATACGACGTTGTTCTTCCTTGGTCGGTTTCCGAAAAACGAACGGTGCCGACGTACATTCCAAAACCTCCGTATTTTGGATCTTCTGTGCCGCCGCCGCCGTTGGAAAAGCCGGAAATCAAGAACGAGAATCAAATAGAATGCATGAGACACAGTTGTCTCTTAGCGAGAGACATTCTTCGACAAACGAGTCTCTTAATAAAAGTAAACAGCATATTTTCACATTTTGAACTTTACAGCAAATCAAATTACTTGAAGGTTTTTACAATGTTGGTCTTGTTTCGAATTAATAAAGAAAAAAGAAACTTCTGTTCGCAGCCAGGAGTGACGACGGACTTTTTGGATGAGAGCATTCACGAAATGATTATAAATAACGGAGCATATCCGAGTCCTCTGAATTACCGGGGCTTTCCAAAATCTGTTTGTACAAGCGTTAACAATGTCGCTGCTCATGGAATTCCCGACAATCGTCCCCTTCTCGACGGAGACATTATCAACGTGGACATTACAGTAGACGAAATTCGCAACTCTCATGTTTTACAATTTGTAACTTTTTAAATGTACCATAAATTCTCTAGGTATACTTGAATGGCTATCACGGAGACTGTTCGGCGATGTTCAAAGTTGGTAATGTAAATAAGGAAGGAAAACGACTAATTGAGATAACAGAACTTTGCCTGGAGAATGCGATAAAGATATGCAAGCCTGGCGAAAAGTTTTGCAACATAGGCAAGTGCGAGTCGAGTCAAAAAACGCTTCGAAGATTTTTTCCAGCTTCGAAAATATGTGCTACAACTTGAGTTTAATTAACAGGAAACGTTATAGAAGAAACCGCAAAAAAGCATGGATACAATGTTGTGCCTTCCTTAATAGGTCATGGTATCGGAGACTATTTTCACGGCCCTCCTGACATTTATCATTTCGGTATTTTCTACCTCAATGTAATTTGTGAATTAGAGTTGTACATTGTTTTAAAAAAATGTGTTTTACAGCCAACAATATGCCTGGAGAAATGCGACCAGGAATGATTTTTACAATCGAGCCTGTTTTGTCTGAGGGTGGACCAGAAATTGAAGTTTTGGATGATGGTTGGACGCTGGTGACGACGGATAATGCAAGAACGGCGCAAGTTGAACACACCGTGCTGATTACCAAATCCAACTACGATGTACTAACTTGATAATTATACATCGATCAATTTTTGAATCGACTGAAAAAAAGGAATATAATTTGTTACAAGAATCTGAATTGTATTAAAAGTAGGTCCAAGGTAATTCGAAAAACGCTTTTTATTGGTATATATCGAAGTAGAAATGTAACCTGGATTCAAAGTATCTGCTTTAAAATTACGGATGTTTATTCTGTCCGAAGAGCAGGTTCCCAATAGGTTTCAGGAGCGAGTGGTCCTCGGATTTCAATGCCCTTCTCTTTTGTTACAATGCCAACGTAGTACTGAAAAATACATTCATTATATTTACATTACATTCCAAAAACAACAAATATAACAAATTATAGGAAACCACCTTTGGCAAGGACCGGGAATCCCTGTAATACAAGATTTCCATCGTTTTCCTCACAGCTTCCAGCGCCTGTTCTTCGTTCATCTCAGGATTGTTCTCAACGGCATGGCTCAGGTACGGTTTTGCCATGTACGCTCCAAAACCTGTAGCGATAACTGAATCCTTGTACGCTGTTCCAAGCTTGTCGACGCTTCCCAAGAACCTGCACATTTTTCAAATGTTATTACAAAAACATAAAATTGATATCCAGTTATTTTATAATGCAACGCACGGTTTTCCGTCGTCGAAGCCGGCGATGATGAATTCGTTCCAGAGGGGATCGAATTTGGAGCGCTTGCTGTACATGACGTGAGTCAACCAGCAGTAAAGGGACTTGGGTTTCATCATGAATCCATCGTCTAAACATTCTTCGTCCAATCTGCAAATGAATTCCAATTAATTAGTAAATAAAAACTTGCAGAAAGATCGGTCTTGAAATTCTTACACTTTTTGCTCGATAGCGCTTTTCACGTATTGAAAATCTGCAAAGTCTCCGCTGGCAGCGAGTAAAATATTGTCGTTGACTTTCATGATACGCTGGACGTCTCTGAATCTCGCTAAATAACCGTACGAAGCCAGAGTATCTGCCGCTATGATGATGCCATCTTTAAATTGGAGCCCCAAAACGGTTGTTCCTGTCGTTACCGGTGTCCTTAAAAATACATGATAATTTAATAATCATAATTGACAAATAATAATTTCGAAAAGTTTGAGGTTATGTTAAATTTACGAAAACTGTATTAACTGATTTTCTACAGGTGGAATAACATGGGAAAGATGCACGTTTTTTCGGTAGGAATAATGGTATTTTGGGAATAATAGAGTTTTAAATTTATAGTGATGTCAAAGAACATGACATGCACAATTCAGGGAACCTCGAAAATGAGAAAAGTACTTACCGCGTTCGCTGAGTGCCCGAATTTTCAATAGCCTTCGCGGTTCCTGGGAAATTGTAGAATGCTCCCGGTGCAGGTCCATTTTGCCAAAAAGGCGATGGATTTTCCGTGACCGAATTCGATAAAAAAGACATTTTTGTATGTTTTTCTCTTTTAACACTTCGAAAGTTGCAAATAATCGAACGTCGCTCGCAACGAAGTCAGCGACCTCTGTCGGCGTATTTTGAAATTCTAGCCTTAAGTTCTGTCCTCATTTATCTTACGAAGAAAAACAAGGACGGAGATACTTTGAAGAAATTTGTGATATGTGAGACAGAGAAGGACAGAACATCTATCATGTTCTCTCAAAACAACATCTAGGATCCAGTGTCGCATATAGACATTATTTATGCATGATGTGGTTTTCTAAAGTTCTAGAAACGTCAGAAGCCTCGTGTGCCGCGTGATTGACAGCAAGAAAAGCTAAAATATTTAGTATAATATAAAAAAACTCGATACAATCAGAATCAGCATGGATTCTCTGAATTGCTTAAACGATGATTGTTTAATAGAAATTTTTCAATACCTAGTAAAGCCGATGGATCATCTTCGCGTCAGTAAAGGTATTATAAACATTCCAGTCACTCAGAAAATTGTATATGTAAATATAACGATCGAAACTGAACCAAATTTTGATTGTTTTTCTCCAAGTTTGCAAACGATGGAAATTGTTGTTCAAGGAAAATTTCTTGAAACAAAAGCGAGATCTTTCGGTTTGCCTCAATAAGGATGATGATGATTTCAAAGGAACAATGGCTTTTCGAGACTTTCATCAAATACTGAAACTATACGGTTCTGTAATGGAAGAAATCAAGATAATTCTTGATTATTTTGATGAAACTTTGGAAGTTTATACTGTTACATTTAATGGCGAACATAGTTACATCTTGTCTGATGCAACTCTTTCTCAAATCACCAAAATATTTGTCTATCGTCTGTTTTCCGTAAAAACGATCACTTTATTGCCTTTATGGCTTCCTGAATCAAAAAGCCATGTTTTTGCTTTGATTGGACTTTGTCTTAGCAAAATGGAAAGACTAGAAAATTTTAACTTCGATGGCAATATTGAATGCAATATGGAAATCCCAAAAACCTTGAGAAGTTTTTCATTCTCTCCTTGTATACCATTCCATAAGAATGACACCTATGTATTTGATCTGATTCCGGTGAGTTCACAAGTGAATTTATGTAAATGCTGATGTTGAAAATTGACATTTGAAAGGATTTTTCGTTTGGGCAATCACAGTTGTATTGAGTTTGCTCAATCTAATAAATTCACAACTCGAAACATTAACTTCAAAATTCTAATTTTTCAGTTCATCAAGAAAGCAACGCAATTGGAAGAGTTGATAATTGAATGTTGCCGGCAGAATTACGACTCGATAACGGATGAATTGTTGGAAGTTTTGTCAAAACGGGCAACAAAGTTGAAAATTTTGTATTTGCAGTCTTTGGCTCAATCGACTTATACAAATTTGGGAAAACTCGAGAGTTTACTCGACCTCGAAGAACTTGCATTACGAGGTTTAAGATTTCCTGAAAAAGATTTACTTGCAATAACATCTTCTTGTAAAAACATTAAAAAATTGGAAATTCCTCGTAAGTTTTTAGTGAGGTCATTCAAGTATGAGTTAAACAGTTCATATATTGTCCCGAGTTTAAAATCATTTCTATGTTACAGACTATTTTGAAAGAGAAGAAATTGTATCCTCCATCAAATCTTCTTTGCCAAAATTGGAAGAATCGAACTTTCATGGACTCTGAAGAATTTGGTCCATACAAATTATTCACATTCAAAAGCAACATGCATTTGAAAGCCAAATTAAGTGCCTTCCATCTTTCGGATTTCGCGCGTGTCAGTTTATGGATGAGAAAGCCAGCAAAACACAATTAAAGCAACCAGCTGATCAAGTGTATACATATATAACGTGTCATTATTGTCGCGTTGTGTTTACATATGGCGCGGTTACAGCTATAATAATATAAGGCACAAATTTGTATGTAATAAAATTAATAAAATCGAAATCTTGTTATTCAAAACATTCGAAACAGAATGGATTCTTTGAACTGCTTGAATGACGATTGTTTAATAGAAATTTTTCAATGCTCCAACACACCGATGGATTATCTTTGTGTTAGTAAAGGTATGAACATTTTATTTACTCGAAAAAATTGTACACATTCAGCAATCGAAAACTGAACTAAATTGTTTTTGTTTAAATTACAGTTTGCAAACGATGGAAATTCTTGATCGAGGATAATTGCCTGAAACCAAAGCAAAATCTTTTGCTTTCTGTCAACAATGCGATTTACAAAGAAACGATGGCTTTTCAAGACTTTAATCAAATACTGAAACTGTACAGATCGACAGTGGAAGAAATCACCTTGCACCTTAATAATTTACGCAAAACATCGAATGTTTATACTGTTAACTTCAATAAGAAACATGGTTACATCTTGTCTGATCCAAGTTTCTCCAAAATCATCGACTCATTTGTAAATCGTCTGTTTTCCGTAAAAACGATCTGTTTCTGGCTTCCTGATTCAGACAGTCATCTTTTTACTTCGATTGAACTTTACCTCGGCAAAATGGAACGACTAGAAAATGTGGAAGTCCATGGTTACTTCAATTACAATATGAAATTTCCAACATCCTTGAGGAGTTTATCATTCATTCATAACGTGCAATTCAGCACCGTCAACGAATTTAATATGATTTCGGTAAGTTCACCTGTGAATTTAAGGAAAAATTGATATTAAGAGGAATTCTTGCACTTCATTTTACCGCCCGAGTTTCGAAGATGCCAAAAATCCTTTTCAACATTAAAAGTAAATGTGCTAAAGAAAGAAAGTTATTTTCAATGAAGAAGATGCATTGATTTTTTAGCGCATTCGCATTAAACTTTTTAAATGATTTTCAATTCGGCGAATCAAAGTTGTATTTCGAACTTAATCTTCTAAATTTTTTTCAGTTCGTTGAAAAAGCAACAAAATTGGAAGGTTTGAGAATTGAATGTGACTGGCTGGAAAACGACTGGATAACGGATGAATTGTTGGAAACTTTGTCAAAATGGGCGACAAAGTTGAAAATTTTGCTATTGTACTCTGCGACTCACTCGACTTATACAAATTTGGGAAAACTCGAGAGTTTACTCGACCTCGAAGAACTTAAATTGTACGGTTTAATATTTCCTGGCAAAGACCTAATTGCGATAGCATCTTCTTGTAAACAAATTAAAAAATTAGCAATTCCTAGTAAGTTGTTAGTAAGATCTTTCGAGCGGGAGTAAAACGGTTCAGATCTTGTCCTGGGCTTTATAATTATTTATATTTTACAGACTATTTTAAAGAAGAAAAAGAAGTCCTATCATTCGTCAAATCTTCTTTGCCGAAACTAGAAGAACTGGAGTTTTTCTGATCCCGAGCAATTTGGTCCATACAAATTATTTATATTCAAAAGCAACTGCATTTGAAAGCCAAGTTAAATGCCTTCCATGTTCGAATCCCGCGCTTTCGCGCATGTCAGTTTATTGATATGGGGATGAGGCCAGCAATGGTCATTGAAGCGACCTGCAGCTGATCAAGTGCATGTATACATCATACATGTAATGTATGATTGTGTTCGTCGTCGTGTGTTTTCATGTCGCGCGGCTACAGATGTAATATAACGCAAAGATTTTTCATGTAATAAAATTAATAAATACGAAATCTTGTTATTCAAAACATTCGAAACAGAATGGCTTCTTTGAACTGCTTGAATGATGATTGTTTAATGGAAATTTTTCAATACTTTGATAAACCCATGGATCATCTTTGCGTTAGTAAAGGTATACACATTTTATTTACTTAATGAATAGTACACATTTACCGATCGAAAACTGAACTAAATTTTCGTTTTTATTGCAGTTTGCAAACGATGGAAATTCTTGATCGAGGATAATTGTTCGAAACCAAAGCAAGATCTTTTGCTTTCTGTCAACAATGCATTTTACAAAGAAACAATGGCTTTTCGAGACTTTAATCAAATATTGAAACTGTATGGAACGTCAGTGGAAGAAATCACCTTGCACCTCGCTAATTTAGGCGAAACATCGAATGTTTATACTGTTAACTTCAATGAAAAACATGATTACATTTTGTCCGATCCAATTTTTTCCAAAATCATCGATTTATTTGTAAATCGCCTGTTTTCCGTGAAAACGATCTGTTTATGGCTTCCTGATTCGGATGGTCAAGTTATAACTTTAGTCGAACTGTACCTGAGCAAAATAGAAAGACTAGAAAAATTGGACGTCCGTGGTTATATCGATTACAGTATGAAAATCCCAAAATCCTTGAGAAGTTTGTCATTCATTCATCAGTTGCAATTCAACACTGTCAACGAATTTGATCTGATTTCGGTGAGTTCACGGGTGCATTTATGGAAAAATTGAATGCAGCCAAAAATCCGTCTCAACGTTAAAATTGAATACGTGCTCGAGAAAGGAAGTTTTTTTATAAAGGAAATAATACATCGATTTTTTAGCGCGTTGAAAAGGATTTTTTATTCGGCCAATCAAAATTGTGGTTCAAACTTAAGTTAATGAATTTACAACTCGCAAAATTAATTTCAAAATTCGAATTTTTCAGTTCATCGAACAAACAACGCAATTGGAAGAATTGAGAATTGAATGTCACTGGCAGGATTACGACTCGATAACGGATGAATTGTTGGAAGCTTTGTCGAAATGGGGGACAAAATTGAAAATTTTGCAATTGTACTCTGCGACTCAATCGAATTATGCAAATTTGGGAAAACTCAAGAGTTTACTCGACCTCGAAGAACTGAAATTGCACGGTTTAAGATTTCCTAAAAAAGATTTACTCGCGATAGCATCTTCTTGTAAAAACATTAAAACATTGGAAATTCCTTGTAAGTTGTTAGTGAAATCTTTTGAGTGGAAGTGAAACAGTTCAGATATTTTTCCTTGTTTCATAATTATTTATATTTTACAGATTATTTTGAAGAAGAAAAAGAAGCCGTATCATTCGTCAAATCTTCTTTGCCAAAACTAGAAGAACTGGAGTTTTTCTGATTCCGAGCAATTTGGTCCATACAAATTATTCACATTCAAAAGCAACATGTATTTGGAATCAAAATTGAATGCCTTACATTTTTCGAATCTCGCGCTTCTGCGCATGTCAGTTTATCGATGTGATAAGGACAGCAATTGCAATTAAAGCGACCAGCTGATTCAGTGTACATACAACGTATTATTGCGTACGTCGTCGTGTTTTCATGCGGCGCGGTTACGGATAAAATAATATAACGCGAAGATTTTTCATGTAATAAAATTAATAAAACCCAAAATTCGTTATTCAAAACATTCGAAACAGAATGGCTTCTTTAAACTGCTTGAACGACGATTGTTTGATGGAAATTTTTCAATATTTTAATACACCAATGGATCATCTTTGTGTTAGTAAAGGTATAAACATTTTATTTTCTCCGAAAATTTTACGCATTTATCGATCGAAAACTAAACAATTGTTCCTTCTTATTACAGTTTGCAAGCGATGGCAATTTTTGATGGAAGATCGATGCTTGAAACTGAACCAAAATCTTTGCGTCCGGGCCTACGATAATGTAATGAATAGAGACACGATGGCTGTTCAGGACTTCTATCAATTGTTGAAACTGTATGGATCGTCGGTGGAAAAAATCATTATAAACCTGCGTTATTTATGCGAATCATCGAATGTTTATGCTGTTGAATTCAACAACAAGTATACTTACAATTCGTGGGGACTCACGGTTTGGAAAATGTTAAACTTCTTCATGGATTGTCTTCCTTCTGTAAGGACGATCGATTTGTGTCTTCCCGAATGCGCCGATCTCGTTTACTCTTCCATCGAGCTTTGCCTTGCACAAATGGAAGAACTCGAGAATTTAAACTTCTTTGGATATGTTGTGGATTGTAATATTCGAATTCCGGAGTCCTTGAGAAGTTTGTCATTTAATATCAAAT
The DNA here is from genome assembly GCA_022816865.1 of Zelostemma sp. ZL-2020. Lineage (NCBI taxonomy): Eukaryota > Metazoa > Arthropoda > Insecta > Hymenoptera > Platygastridae > Zelostemma > Zelostemma sp. ZL-2020. The sequence goes on from JABFQM010000951.1 coordinate 20,760, forward strand.
TTACGGAAACTCCATTCGATCTAATTTCGGTGAGTCCACGTTTTATGATAATGTGTGTTTAATTAATTTACAATTAGCAACGTTTGTTCACAAACTTTCATGTTTCAGTATATTAAGAAAGCAACGGAATTGGAGGAACTGAAAATTGAATGTCAGTGGTCGAAGGAAGAGTTAGTTACGGATGAATTATTTGACTCTCTGTCGAAATGGGCGACTCAATTAAAAATATTGCAATTGTACTCTGATACTCACTCAACGTTTAGAAACGTGGGAAAATTGTGCAATTTGATCAATCTTCAAGAACTTCAATTGCGAGGTATAACGTTTTCTGACGAAGACTTACGTGCAATTGGATCATCTTGTAAAAAATTGAAAGAACTGGCAATTCCTCGTAAGTTATTTGACTTCGATGAAATATTTTTTTTAAGTTTACATGAATACAATTATTTATATTTTTCAGACTCTTTCCAAGAAACTAGTGAAGTTGTATTATTCCTCAAATCTTTGCCGAACCTGGAAACAATTCAGTTAATTTGAATCCGTGCAATTTACTTTATCACAATTTTCTGTGGAACAAGGTCAAACGGGATTATCTGATTTTTGATAAATCAGCAACGTTTTGAAGATTGAAAAGGCCTACATATTGAAGATTCATTTACACAACTTTTTTTGTGATAAAGTTCTTTTTTTCATCGTTTCAACGTTGTAATTATTTTACGAAGCACCAGAACAAAATTGAACAAATGTTGTAATATTTAAAGTCAATTTGCGTTAGAGAAAATGCCGAAAACTTCGTGCTTTATTTTCGTGTGAAATAATAGATTTAATTCTTGAACAAAGATAGTGTATTTTTATTTTTTTAACAAAATTCGGCGAAATATATGCAAAGGCTGCAATAATAAGACAATTATAATGCTTTCAAGAATCTATTTCCCAAGTCTTCTTCATATGCGGTTCTTCATAGTTGTCACTTTTACACTGTGAAATGAAAAAAGTAAAAATGTAATCGTTTTGGCATAAAAACATTTCAAAATTTCGCGCTCGTGCGCATGACAGTTTGATTCAGCGTTCCCCAACTGCAGCGCGGTAGCAATTCAGCAAAGGACAGCAATACCGGTCGAGGTTCTTTCTCTCAACTGCAACGCAGGCAAATCTATTGGTGGAGGGCAGCAATATGCTATAATTTTTCTCGCGAATTATTTTTAACACTTGGCGACACTGAGGAATTTTTTTATTGTGTGTATTAGACTGTAGATTGAAAGGGGTGTTTTTTTTATAACCACAATACATCGGTCTCGTAGTCATTTTTATCAGATTTCGATAGCCGTTTGGGCGGATCGTGAGAGATTTTTAGTGGAATACGATCATGGCAGATACGACGGTGGATGCGACGCGTCGCTTGAACGTCAAAAAACAAACTCTCGATGACGCTTATGCAGCGCCAGCGAATTTCTTAGAAATCGACGTGATCAATCCGATCACGCACGGAGTCGGGAAAAAGAGGTACACGGATTACGAAGTCCGGATGAGGGTAAGTAATCCACGTCAATTCCGCCGCCAAAGTTTCGGCAGATGCAAAGTTCACGCGTCATTCGACTTATTTTTCTTACGAGGCTCGCACGCCAACTTTTGGCACGTTTGCAGTCTCGGTGGATTTCCGGACTCGATTTTTCGCGTATTTTTCTGAAACTTACGATCGGTCAGTTTTTTGCGAGAAAAATTCCCAGTTTTCACGCAACGATCGGAGTTATTCGATTTGTGTAATTGGATCAGTATCTTTTCAATGCCGATGTTGGCGCAATCTTTTTTTCAATTACCGGTGATGGAATTTACAATTTGACAATTTTCATTTTTCAGACAAATTTGCCGGTTTTCAAAGTCAAGGACTCGAGCGTTCGAAGGCGATACAGCGATTTTGAATGGCTTAGAAATGAATTAGAACGCGACAGCAAGGTAAAGTAATTCACGTGATTTTTAAAAAGTCAATCGCGCTAATCATTTTAAAAATTGCAGATCGTGGTGCCTCCATTACCAGGGAAAGCTTGGAAAAGACAAATGCCATTTCGAGGAGACGACGGTATTTTCGATGAAGATTTTATCGAAGATCGTAGAAAGGGGTTGGAAGTTTTCGTCAACAAGTACGTTAAGAGTTCGACGTTAAATAAGAGCAGAATTCGATTGTCCCCGACTTATAAATATTGATAACAGGAAATCTGACTTATCAATTTCCGATTACTTGCTGGTTTATTTCATAATGCTTGGTTTAATGAACATATGTATTGCTTTAAAAAGAGATGAATTTGATGGTTGTAAATTTAAATACTTGTTTGTTTAACAGAATCGCCGGACATCCGCTGGCGCAGAACGAGCGGTGTCTTCATATGTTTCTGCAAGAGCTCGTAATAGACAAGAATTACGTACCTGGAAAAATACGGAATACTTAAGCCGACACAAGAACAACCGTCAAAGCTCTTCGCTCAGTTAACAATTCGAATGTATGAATCTATAAAACAAAAAGCTGTGAATACTGGACATTCGTAATTAATTTAGAAAAACGTTGACGTTCGTGGCAAGTCTTCGAACGCGTCGGAGAAAATTTTTGTACGGCAGAGCAAAGTTGGGAGCAACCACAATGATAACCGATGACATGACATCACAAAATTTGTATTGTAAAAATGTAAAAAAGAATTGGATCGTAAAAGTTTTGCAATTAGCGAGTCAAATGTTGCAATTGGAAATTGAACTTTGATTTTTGGAAAATATTATAATAATTGAGTTTTTCTTACCGTCGATACAAATAACTTTGGATAAATTGGAATATTCATTTTCTACGATCTAAGAACTTTTACTGAAGTGTTGAGAAACTAAGAGTCCAAGTGCTATCGATTATGGTAATGATAAAATTTTAATATATTATATACTGATTGTAATCGTAATGTTAATCATTCGTACATTAAGATCGCATAATTCTTTTTTCATGATTTGATTTTTGTCACAAAGTCAACTCAATCGATTGAAATTTTTCGCAGAGTACTCGTGCAATTTAATGACTAACATTTTTCAGTAATTTAAGGATTATCGTTATGCGATTTCATTCTGTTTTTGTATGTATTTAGTATCGAATGAATTGTATATTCTATGTAAGAACATTGAACAGTTGGATACAAAAGGTGAATCTTTGATGATGATTCAATGCAGATTTACGAGTCATATATATACTGCATGTTTTTCTATTTTACAAGCATATATTTACGAAATATTCGTGTAACTGGGTGTGCATCGAATAATTGTTACAGATTCATGCGGTAGAATAAAAGTGCTTTGTACAAAGCATTGATTTGAAATGTATGCAAAATACCACACGATTAAATATTTTAACAAAAACAACATCGCTTTCGCATTTCACATTCAATTCAAATTTTTCATTTTGCCGCTGAAAAATTGGAATGATCAACGTCGCCATTTTGAAAACTTCCCCCCCTCTCACTCTGTCCCGCTCTCTCTCTTTTTGTCGCCTCTTGTTGTCGATCAAACAAGCTTTAAAATGGTGAGAAAAATAATCGAAATTAATCTCTAAAATCATTCAATATTTTCTCTAAAATGAGTGTTAATCGTCTTAAAGATCACATCCCGAAAACGTTTTGCAAATTATTTGTTTAAAGTGTTCAAATTCGCAAGTGCAATGTGACATTTCATGTGTGCGCTCGCAAATAGGTTATGTTTTCGACGTAATTTTTGGACTCAATTTTTGAAAAATTCTCTTTTAATTCGATTTCTTACAGTTGATATTTTTTTATATTGAAACATTATTTTCCTGAAACTTTTATTTTGATCGAATATTAATTGTTTGTGAATTAACAGGCCAAACGAACGAAGAAGGTTGGAATCACCGGAAAGTATGGCACCCGATACGGAGCCTCGCTGCGTAAGATGGTCAAAAAAATGGAAATTACCCAGCACTCCAAATACACATGCACTTTCTGCGGAAAGGTGAGTTTTTTCGTTGCTTTCCTCCGAAAATTCTCAAATTTAGCGATCGTAAATTTGCTATTTTCTATCTGAAATTTATCATTTGAGTGCAATGAATTCGGTTTATTAAATAAAAATGTTATGCTTTAGGATGCGATGAAACGAGGCGTCGTTGGGATCTGGTCCTGTAAGCGATGCAAGAGAACCGTTGCTGGAGGAGCATGGGTGTACTCGACAACAGCAGCTGCTTCTGTACGATCCGCAGTTAGGCGTTTACGAGAAGTAAAGGAGCAATAATCTATTTAATAAATAAATGTTGAAAAAGAATCAACTGTTTCATCATTATTATCATTATATTCTATATTACTTCCTTTGGAATCGGGGGGCTTCCCAATCGAACGTTTTTTCCTTCTTGCCGAGGCGATCGTTTGTAAAAACCAGTTCAACAATGTTAATATTAATTTCATTTTATATTTATTTTTGAAATTTGTAACAAATAATATCCTTGTACATTTTCTATGGCGAGAATCGTGCTGTTCGCGAAAGTACGAGCTTCCTTATCTTACTTGATAGCCAAAAAAGAATGTATGGTACAATACTCGATGACAGTACTCCACCAGTGATGAAAAAACATTTTATTGCATGACAGATTTGTATTTTTATTCATAATCTATTTACATAGCAATAGTAAAAATGCAATAAACGCCTAATCGGATTTTTCTTCTTCCGAATCTTGCGCATCCTTTTTCGGAATAATGTTGGAAAACTTTTTGAGTTTGGCAACATAGAAGCCGTCCATATTCTGCGCGTGAGGGTAAAACCGTTTAGTCAGCTTGAGCGAAGGATGAAATCTGTGCTGTCTGTAGTTTGTGAAACCGTCGACGCCAAATTCCAGTCCTGTAGAAACAACTTTAACATCTCGTTTTTTTAGAGCATAGTCAATGATCCACTCATTTTCTTCCGGTAAAATGGAGCATGTCGAGTACACGATGGTTCCCCCAGTTTCGGAACGTGCATTCACGCAATCGATCGCGGCCAAAAGCAGCTCCCTTTGCAATGTGCAACATCTTTGAACATCAACTTCGTCTTTGTTGGTCTTGACGCCAGGGTCTTTAGCTACAACTCCTGTTCCCGTGCAAGGCGCGTCAAGCAGAACTTTGTCAAATCCTTTCATTACCTGTAAAAAAGGGACATTTTTTAATTATAAAATGAGTCATTAGAGTAAGTGATTCAAGAGAAATGTCATTTTACAAACCGAAGGTATTTTTCGTCCATCGACGCAAGAAATAACAGAATTTGTAATCCCTAATCGATGAAAGTTGCCAATTACAGCTTTAATTCTCTCCTGATTGACATCGTTTGAGAAAAGAACGCCTGTATTTTTCATCATGGCAGCAATGTGGGAGGATTTACCACCGGGTGCAGCGCACATGTCGAGGATTCTTTCGTTTTCTTTCGGTTCCAAAGCCATCACTGGCAAGAAGCTGGATGCGCCTTGAATAATGTAATGACCTGCCAAGTACTCCGGAGTTGCACCCATTGGCACTTGCGACG
>JABFQM010000952.1:0-26276 GCA_022816865.1 Zelostemma sp. ZL-2020
CATCAAATCGTCTTGGTGGCTTTTGTCGCGATTCCACAAGGTCACTTCGAGTTCTTGCCCCAGGTACGAATCTTCGTAAAGATGCAGATCGAATTGCTCCAACCACACGGGATTCAAAGCCTTGTTTACTTCTTTCGATTTGTACTTCTCGGTGCCTAATCTGGAAGCGAACATTTTTCGTCAATTGTCTATACGATGAATCTTTTCAACTCGTCAGAGTTCATTCACCTAAATTTGACGTAAAGGTCTGAGCGTCGATCCATGTCCTTCGGTAAAAGGTTCTCCGCTTTAACCAAAACGATCGTTACCTGCAAAAGTTTTAATAACAAACATTTGACATCAGTTTATATTTAAATTTTATTAAATTCTTTTTTAATTCGACCCTCACCATCGAACTCCAATTCTGACTTTTGAGTTTCTGATTCACTTCCATGAGTCGATTGCTTCTGTGATGGGAATACTGGAAAATAGAAAATTCGTAACTTCTCATGTTTTCGGGGCCAAAGATTGAACGTGTCTCAATTTTCTGATGACAGAGCTTGCGAAAAGCACAAATTACCCGGTGGACATTCCAAATCTTCTCCTTCATATTGCTCTTCCTTTTTTCGAAGAAATCTTTCTGCTTGTCGTCCTCTTCCAACTCGCAACTTTTGCCATCTTCGTCCTTGATCTTCAGCTCCTTCGATTCGAGAACTTTGAAACTCGACGATTCCTTGTTTTTTAAGCTCAGTTTCACTTCCTTGGTTTTCACTTGAACTTCGCTGTCGGAACTGTAGCCCTTCGCGTTGTCCATGGCGTCGTTAAAATGCGACGACTTGCGGCGCTCTGTGATCCAAGGGTCGATTGTCTGCCGAGAATGATACTTTTGGCGATTTCTATCGCACGAGTCTTGAATAAGTGAACGCTTCGATCAACATTTCATCGCTGCTCCGTCCATCGCTTGAAAAAAGTCATCTACGCACTTATATACGACTGTAAATAACACGTATATACCATTATCTCATTGTTATTATTACTATTATCGTACCGTGACAAGTAATGTATGTTTAATGTAAAACATGGAAGCGACGTGCATACAACGATATTGTATTCCTCTCAAAACCAATAAGAAACCTCACCACCTCGTCATCTTTTGCCGCGCGTATAGCAGACACAAAACGCGAAAAAATTCAGTACAATAAAACCATAAAAGAACTCGTCCTGTCAAATAGATATATATATATACATATATATATCTAGAGAGAGAGGGAGAGAGAGAAGAAGAAGAAGCACGGGCAGCGAGCTGCGTAAAATTAAGTGAGGTCACTAGGTATACTCAATCGGTTGTCACAACAATCTTTTCTTTTTTGATTTCAATTAAAAAGTAATCGTGATTGTTACAACAATCCAGACCCTGGAATTTAGTTTACAACACTCGATACAATCGGGATCAGCATGGATTCCCTGAATTGCTTAAACGATGATTGTTTAATAGAAATTTTTCAATACTTCGTAACGCCGATGGATCATCTTCACGTCAGTAAAGGTAAACATTCCAATCAATCAGAAAATTGTATACGTAAATGCAACGATCGAAACTGAACCAGATTTTGATTGTGTTTTTCTTTAAGTTTGTAAACGATGGAAATTCTTGTTCGAGGAAAATTGCTTGAAAAACAAGCAAAATCTTGGAGTTTGCACGTACAGTTACGAAAGCGAACTATACTTGTGGAATCCATCTTGGTCTAATGATGGAACAATGATGACTTTTCGAGACTTTTATCAAATATTAAAAATGTACGCATCGTCAATGGAAGAAATCAAGATGTGGCTCCGTAGTTTGGATTATGACTGTAAATATACCTGGACACGGCACGAAATCAAGACGGCCCCCTCACATTTTGGTCGATCTTTTTTGGATGTTTTTGCTATAGTTGTTACATTTAATGACAAACATTCTTACCAATTGTTTGGTGCAGCACTATCAAAAATCATGCAAATTTTTGTACATCCTCTGTTTTCCGTGAAAACGATCAGTTTATGGCTTTCTGATAGAGACAATCACATCTTAACTATGATCGGACGTTGCCTTAACGAAATGAAAGGACTAAAAAACTTGAACTTGCATGGCAATATCGAAGGCGGATATCAGTTCATCGATGAATTGAGGACAACAATTGCAATTAAAGCTGAACAAGAGCGTAATTGGAGTAGTCATGAATCTGATTCCGACGACTAGGGGATCTTTGGGTTTGCGCGCACCATTTCGAAGACAATTACAGCGGTATAGATATCGCAGAATAGATGGCTTTTGGAGATTTTCATCAAATATTAGAAATGTACGGATCGTCCATGGAAAAAATCGATATGGACGCTGTAAAGTAAAAATAAACCTGATGCTCCATATTCATGATTCAATTTTATTTGGTAGTAACTTTTTCATGTTTATGTACAATAAATATTGTTGTTCTTTTCATACACTATAGTTTTTTTATCGCACGAGTCTTAGATAAGTAAACACTACGATCTACATTTCATCACTGCTCCATCCCTCGCTAGAAAAAAGTCATATACACGTGTTTATTTACAGAATATTTATAATCAGACTCTTTTCCTATGTTTCAATAATTATATAGTTTTTGTCCGGACCAGCACCATTCGTTCAGTTCCTCTTCCATCCGTCAGAATTATTTAACGCCAGATTCTCGCATCGGCATAAAATGACGAGGAGGTGAACGATCGACCTTAAGAGCAATATGCATGTCGCTTCCATGTTTTAAATTAAACATACATTACTTGTCGCAGTACAACAATAGTAATAATAATAACGAGATAATGGTAACGATAAAAACGCAAGGCGACAAACATTTGCCGCCAGGATTTGTATTTCGCACATCTAGCCGCGGGGCATTCTGTTACGCTGCTTTCTGGCGTTTCCTCTGCTCTCTTCTTCAATCCCCTGCGCAATTCAAGACGAATATTTAGACAATTATATCATCGGGAAATACACGAAATGAAGAAATGTACCGGTAATTCGAAAGTTCCTCGTCGTCCGGTACTCTAAATATAAGATCGAGGAGTTCGTTATTAAGGAACGAATACGGTCGGAGGATTTTCCTTAAAAATTTATTGATGCCCCAGCCTAGAATGAGGTATCTCACTGGGACCAAGTAGAGAATTACGGTGAGAAGACTCGCCAAAAATATGGCTAGGTAACTTAGATAAGGAACCGTGAAGTGGAAAAAGTTCTTGACCCTTTCGCAAAGACTCGCGAGGTAACCAATCGAATTTTCTACAGTCTGCGTGACATCTTGGATGGCTTGGAATGACTCCTTGAGACTCTTTTTCTCCTCCTGAAACATCGGAAAGATATTCGGTACGAGTTGCAAAACTGCGAATCTTTATTCGCCACTCACTTTGTCCTCGTCGTCCTCGTCGTCATCGTCATCTCCGTGAGTAGGAAGAGGAAAAGGCGCCCCGGTGAGCATAACAACCTGGAATTACGAAATTTTGTATTTTCCAGTTTTTTTTTACTTCTCTGGACATTTTACCCCGTAATATTTCAGGAGGATTAAAATCGCTGCCGCGGGTATCATGTAAGGCTCGAAATAATAACAGCCTAGTACAAATGCAACGAGCGTGGTGATGCTTCGTATTTTGCTCTCCCATTCCCAGCAGCTCCTGCAAAAAAACGGAAAGTGAGTTGCGAATTTCGATTCTTCCGGGTAATATCAAAAAAAATGTACTGAATGTATTTCCCGATGTCTATGAAGATTACGATGATTGCTTTAAGTCTCAATACGTTTCGAAGGAAGGCTTGTCTTTCGAATTTGGCTTCTGGCTCCATGTACTTTTTTTCTTTGGGATTGACTGTCCTCATGCAGGAACGCAAAACGTTCCAGATAACCGTCATTTCAAGTAAAATTTGGGGGACGTTTCCCTTGGTCCTACTCCTCAGCTTCTTATCTTTAAGGGCGTACCAACGCTTTTCTCCGTTTCGTATTCGAAGAAGGGGAATCGCGACTTTCCCCAGAAACTTGACTTTGTGTTCTCGGTCCTCATCGTACACCGTCACTTCCAAAACTGCATTTATGTCTTTGACATTGCTGCAAAATGCGCACGGTTACGATCAGTACAAAAACTCTCCAGACAAACAACTTCTAACTCGATTTAAAGTGCTTACAATGTAAATATTTTCTGCCGATTCAATGTCAAGGTTTTGTGCTCCGTTTGAGTTTGTAGTCCAGAGTTGACTAATTTCAAAACCTGCAATTACGAATTCCCCGTTAGCCAAATTCTCAAGGTTTCAAGACCAATTTCATTTCCAATATTTCATCTAACCAAAAGCGGGTCTGATTCTCCTCCCCGATGTGTCGCTGCGAGTTCTTGCGCTCTAAAAACCTAAAATCATAAAAAGATTATTAAAAATGCCCAAATCAAAAAAAATCCAATTTTAATGAAATATCAACCTTGACCGTCAAATGACCGACGTCGCGCGGCCTCTTCAAAGTATTCCAGACGGAATATCTTTCAATACGCTGCGCTCGTTCTCGGGGAGTTTCTTCGTGAGCCGCCAAGTCTTTGATGGTTTCATTGGCTGTGGTTCCGCTGATGGTCAACAGCAAAAAGATACTGCCAGCTCCGTCTTCGAGATTTCTCCTAAGACGATGCGTGCTTTCGCGTTCGAGAGAGGCCAAATCGATGACGGCGTGGCCCATCAAATCGTCTTGGTGGCTTTTGTCGCGATTCCACAAGGTCACTTCGAGTTCTTGCCCCAGGTACGAATCTTCGTAAAGATGCAGATCGAATTGCTCCACCACACGGGATTCAACGCCTTGTTCACTACTTTCGATTCGTACTTCTCGGTGCCTAATCTGGAAGCGAACATTTTTTGTCAATTTTCTATACGATGAATCTTTTCAATTTTCAAAGTTCATTCACCTAAATTTGACGTAAAGGTCTGAGAGTTGATCCATGTCCTTCGGTAAAAGGTTCTCCGCTTCAACCAAAACGATCGTTACCTGTAAAAGTTTTAATAACAAACATTTGACATCAGTTTATATTTAAATTTTATCAAATTTATTTTTAATTCGACCCTTACCATCGAACTCCAATTCTGACTTTTGAGTTTCTGGTTCACTTCCACGAGTCGATTGCTTCTGTGATGGAAATACTGGAAAATAAAAAATTCGTAACTTATCATGTTCTCGGAGGCTGAAGAATGAACGTGTCTCAATTTTCTAACGACAATGCTTGCGAAAAGCACAAATTACCCGTTGGACATCCCAAATCTTCTCTTTTACATTTCTCTTCATTTTATCTAAGAAATCTTTCTGCTTGTCCTTATCTTCGTCCTTGATCTTCAGCTCCTTCAATTCGAGATCCTTGAAACTCGACGGTTTCTTGTTTTTTAAGCTCAGTTTTACTTCCTTGGTTTCTACTTCAACTTCGCTGTCGGAACTGCAGCTCTTCGCGTTGTCCAGGACGTCGTACAAATGCGGTGACTTGCAGCGCTCTGTGATCGAAGTGTCGATTGGATGCCGAGAACGATCATTTTTGCGATTTTTGTCCCGAAGAAGCATCGCGAAAGTTCTCAGTTTATTCTTAACCGTTCCTATTTTCTTCTCCATGTTGAACTTTAATGAGCCCGAATCTCTTTTCTCTCTCCTTCTTCAAATCTTCTGTGGCCATTTTTTACCAAGTTTTTTTTCAATATTTTTTTTCAATATAAAACTACACCGACTTGATGAATGACTAAAAACTACTACGCCGCATGTCACTTGTGTTGGGTTTAGAAAACAAAACCCGACATCGGGAAAAGATGTCGGAAACTTTCTCCAGTGTCTGTTTTCGTCATTCGATGCGTCGTACACTCTAATTACAATAGATAAAATAAAGATTACGAGTCTCATAAAAAAGTAACTATTTTTAGCTGATTATGAGTTACGAAATAATATAGTTTCAATGATCATTTATATGGAAAACTCATATTTCATCCGATACAATAATCGCAAAAATTACATCTTACTTAAGTGCTATAGTAATTTCTTTGGAAATACATTTTTTTAATCAGAAAAAACATCAAAATCAATACATTTGCATAAGTACAAAAGAAACGTGATTATCTTGCTACCAAAAATGTCCGCGTGAGTCATTAGCGTTGCCTGTGTACAGCAATAATAGTACATTGTGTAACAAGTGCGGGTAAATGGATTTGTTGGCCAATGTGACGATCACATGAGTGGACAAATCCATTCCGCACATGCTACACACGTACCGTAGTTTTCGTAACACTCTGAAGTTTTTCCTGCGCTGGAAAATTGTCATCTTTCCATCTAAAAGTACAAGTCGACATGAGATAAATTAAAATGTAGAAAATACAACTTTCTCGTTTGCGAAGAAATCTTGGAATCGAAATGTTGTCAACTTCTTCCTAAGTTAGTCTACAAAGTCGATTTTTGATTCAATTCTCTCGCAATAATAGACTAAACGTCGGAAAATGGACTAAAAAGGAAGCCACAGAATCACAATTCGATGCCCAGCTGAAAAAATCCAACTGGTTTTACTAATTGGGAATCCCAATTGGTAATTCCAATTAGTAAATTGGCATGATAATCCCAATTGGGAATTATGCTTTTTGGGTTTTTTTCGGTTTTTTCTATGGGAAAATTTTTTTGGGTCTTAAATTGGGAATGCCTTTTAGGTTTTCCGATATTGGGAATTCTTTTTGGGTTTACCAATTACAAATGTTAACTTTAGTATTACAAAATAGTGTTTCTTTTTCTTCACGATTCCAATTAAACCTTTTGAATTTCGCGCCCTCGTTGAACTTCATGCGTATTTTTTTATGTCAGCTGTGGTCAGCTGTTAACTGTCATGTGCACAGTGAAAATTGTTTTCGTTGTTTTATTCTCGTGTACACATCAAACACATTTTTCATCTATTGAATTTGATTGTCAGCGTAAATATTAAAATGGCTTCGCGATTTAGCGGAGCGTTGCAAATATCGAATTTGGATGATTTCATCACTCCCTCGCTGGTAGAATTTTAACAATCCATTGTTTTGATCGTTCTGATCGTCAACACAAGAAAATCACGTTTCCATTTCCTTTTACTTTCACAGGAATGTATAAAGCCAGTGGAAATTCAAAAAACGAAGACGAAGACGGGAGCAAAAATAAAAATTCAAGACGACGGAGGTTACGTCGAACTCAAAGAAGTATAAATCGTAATTTTATTTCTCAATTATTTTTTATTCCTATGAATAATTTACAATGCGTTTTCCTTCAGGATGGATACGTGGAATCATTGAAAAAGGTAGAAATCACGCTCGCTGATTGTTTGGCTTGCAGCGGCTGCATCACCTCGGCGGAAAGCGTGCTCGTCACACAGCAAAGTCAGGAAGAAATTCTACGAGTTTTCAAAGAAAAGACTGAATTGCAGGAGGTACAAACGAACATATTTCGCCCGAGAATATGAATTAATTTGGAGAAATGCTTTTTTCAGCAAGGAAAAGTAGATGAAATGAAGTTCATCGTAGTCAGTTTATCCGTTCAACCAATTCTGTCGATCGCGGAAAGATACAACTTGGAGCCCGAAGAAGCGATGAAAAAGGTCGCCGGCTACTTCAAACAATTGGGCGCAGATGTGGTCTTGGACATGACGGTGGCTGATGATTTCGCGCTCTTGGAATCAGCGAAAGAATTCGTCGAGCGATTTAAGTCGATGCAGGAAGGCACTAAGAATCAGTTGCCTATGCTCGCATCTTCTTGCCCAGGTGCAAAAATTGTCGTTTGTTAAAAAGAAGAATCCTAAATCTAACCTCGTAGTTTTCTTTTAAAAGGATGGGTTTGTTACGCTGAAAAGACGCACGGAAATTTCATACTTCCCTATATGAGCGTAACCAAATCGCCCCAACAAATAATGGGGTCGTTGGTGAAATATTACTTGGCCCAGACCAAAGGAATTTCTCTGGAGCGAGTTTATCACGTAACTTTGATGCCCTGTTACGACAAAAAATTGGAGGCTTCGAGACAGGATTTTTATAACGAGTTGAAAGAAAGCAGAGACGTCGATTGTGTTATAACTTCGAGTACGTGAATAATTTGTAACCATTAAAAAGCACGTGATTCATTTAAATATATTTTCAGTTGAAATGGAGCAAATGTTTCAAGAACAAAATGTCCTTCTGAGCAACGTCGAGTGTGGAGAAATCGATGGGCCTTTCGAATCACGCAGAGAACTCGAGGACAGAACTTTGTTTGGTCATGCAGGTTCCGGATCTGGCGGATACGCGGATTTCATCTTTTTCTACGCAGCCAAACATCTCTTTCAAGATTCCGACGCCAAACTGGAATACAAATCGCTCAGAAATCCAGACTTCAGAGAAGCGGTTCTTGAAAGAAACGGAGAAGTTTTACTAAGATTTGCAATCGCCAACGGCTTCCGAAACATTCAAAACTTTGTGCAGAAGCTAAAGAGAGGAAAATGCAATTATCACTACGTCGAAGTCATGGCATGTCCTTCCGGTAAGTTCGGTGATTCAAGTCTCGATCAATCTATTTTGAATGTTAAAAAAATGCCGTAATTGCAGGTTGCTTGAACGGGGGAGCTCAAATCAGGCCGCAGGAAGGCTCGCATCCTCGAGAATTGGCTCTCAAATTAGAAACCTCGTACCAGCAACTTCCCCAAAGTCTTCCGGAACGAAACCCTGTCGTAAACCACTTGTACAGGACATGGTTGGAAGGAGAAGATTCGGAGAAGACGACGGCTTATTTTCACACGCAGTACCACGAGATTGAAAAGATGAACACGGCGCTGGCCATAAAATGGTGATTCCCATAAAAGAAAAAATGTAAATAAAGCTTGAATAAATGGATTCGTATCGTGGATCGTGGGCTCAAAAAATGAATCGAGGCGATTAGGTTTTAAATATCGTATTATATTTAACGTGAAATTACAAAGCTACAACTTTGGTATAAAAGAAAAAGAGCGGGACAAGCACACAAGACATACTATATTCACTGCTGATGCGATCACAGGATAGGAATCGCTTCGAGGTTCATAGAACAATTGAATATACAATCATAATAAAAAAGCTTCGAAACGGTCCTGTAAACTCATATCTTTCGTTACACAAGACACGTATATAGAAACTTATGTATTTAGATTACAGTGGAAGTATTTGGACGATTCACTCATATCAATGACTTCTGCTTTCGAAAAAACGAATCGACAAAAATGATTCCTTCACCCTAGAAGGGGAGCAAAGTTCGTTATAATTACACGATTATACGCTAAGCACCTTACGAAGCTACAGCTCTATATGATTTATCAACTGACTGATAAGTTTAACTTCTCACAATGTTTTTTTTTTTCTAATAGGTCGTGAAGCGGCAATTTCACGCATCGCGTACTATTATTCGTTGATTTTATCATCAGCGAGTTCTTTTCTTACATTTTTGTGGATTTCATGGATCATTAGTTTCCAATTTCCATCGCCCCTCGCAGCGTGTTACATCCCCGACATACCAACTACCTTCATCTCAGGAATATTTCAGGGATACTTTAATGTACAAATTTAAGACCTGGCGAAGATATCGAGTAATAATTCTACGAGAATTTAAACAGCGTTTATAGATCGAGCGTGCAAAAAACGACGTTCGCTGCCGTTGGAAATCAATTCGCGAAACGCGTATGAAAATCCGTTGACTTCAAGTTCTTACAAATGAACATCAAAAAGCGAATCATCGAACAATGACGGCAAATATCCCTGGTGTATCACAAAATTCCTTCCGCGATCTCGACGTTGCAATCTGCTACGTTTAATCGATGATCTAATCACTTAAAATAAAAAAAATTAATAAAACGATCACTTAAAGTAAAAAATGGCGGGAAAACAGACCACTACGACAATATCGCGATTCACGATAGCGATAGGATATCGCAGAGACATGCACATCGCTGTTCCGGGGCGACTCGCAAAGTTTCAGATCCGCCGAGCGAAATGCCGCTTCGTCTAACGTACGACCATCAATTCTTAATCGATAAGATAGCGAGCCTAAAGTAAATTCGTTAGTATTGATTTATAGACTAAAACGGTCTATGCCTTAGGTTCAAATGCTATAGATGTTACTCAATCTTGGGTTACTTATATTTATATTCGATCGTGATAAGCGAAAAAACATCCGAGTTGTACGATAATCGTATTAGTCTTTGAATCGTTTAAATATAGTATTATTATACGTGATAACGCGATTCTGACACATACACGAAACATGAAAACTTGCGCTGAAAATCACATCAATGAGTAAAAGCGCGCCGTGCACGCAAGCGGGCGTTTCGCATCGACATTTCGCAATTCCGCCGGTTACACGGACGCGCATTATTCATGGCATGGCACATAAATAAATGCGACATTTACGATAATATTCTTACGGTATCTAAAAGTAGTATCATTGTAAAAACGAACTGTATGAGACTCGTACTATGTTCCCGCATCTACATTTTTGTGTTTATTTTTCAATCTTCTTTCTCCTCCTTCTCCTTTCCCAATCGAAGCGAAAAAATCGTCTGCCCGTGCAGCGAAATGTCCTTCGTCTAAATCAAACGAAAACGTAAAGAACAACAGATCAAAGAACAACCTAAACTAGTACAAACGTCGAAGTGGGGTGCAAAAGGTAACGATCCGTAACATTTTGCGACATTTTGCAGAACGGGCAGGGAATCGCTTGCGGTAAATAGTACTTGCTCGCGACCATCTGCCCAATTTACGTTCTTAACTATCTACGCGTTTATTCGTTAATAGTTAGTTCTGTTCGAGCAACGTACCGTCTTTTTTTTTCTTTTAATTTTGTTCTCAGCGTTATGTATATGTATTTATATTATTTTTTTCTTGCTTGAATTTATGTATATTATCGTCACTAATTAATTAGTATTACGGTGTATAGGACCAATAAAAAAGAATCGAAAAACGCAATTCGGTACTTCGAAAAAAGAGTAGGTAAAAAGGTGAGCACGTAATTCGAGGTTGAAAGAGCGCGATGACGAGGATTCGAGCTCCCGTCGATAAAGTTTCGCGTCCTCGTGGCAGTTCTGCATCGTCGATTGCTGGGGACACAACCTTCTTTACGAGATATCTCTTGTTTCCAAAATGTGGCAGTGTACCGACGCGATCGTCAGATCGAAGAAAACAATAAATTAAAGATCGGCCTTCGTTCCTATTCTCGACTCTTCCCCCGTTGTTTCAACGAAGACACGAAGCCGCAGCAAACGCGCCGAAGATTTCGCGCAGTTTCGTTTTTGTTCCTCGATCGAATCCTTAAGATTAGTTACGATTAGTTACGATTATCAGTCGACGTTTAGTACAACTTTTTTGCTGCTGCTTCTACTTAGATTGTTAAGTAATGAGTCGACGGGAAGAAATTCGATACATGGGAAAAGAAGGAGAATAATGTCAGAATCGAAGTAGAGGGAACGTTTTACAGATTACACTGCCACAGTATCGTAGGGTGTGAGGAGTCCCCCGTGGCCGTTGTGGGTGGTGGTTGCTTGCCGGCTGGGAGCTTCGTTTCTGCAAAAATTTACCAATTAATTTCTTCATTCGACCCCGCTGCTATTACCCCCCCCCCTCCCCCTTCGATTGGAATTTATCTCATAAACGCATTACATTTTCTGCGACCTCTATAATAAAACAAAAATGAAAAATAATTAATCATTATCGGCTTTTATATCGAGAAAAATAGTTGGCTCAACCACATTTTCATCAAAGCGGAGATTATGAATGATGAGGCGCGTCGGGCTTCCCACACAGAGTATGCGCTGTTAGAATGGAGTGAGAGAGTTATGACGGTGAACGAAATGACATGATTTTCAATTACGTCGGTACAGTTTAATGACATGCAACACGACATTCGAGCATGATAAATGCGTTTGGCGAGGACGAAAAATGAGTAAAAATTTCAACCAATACGAAAACAAATCGTGACGGTGCTTTCACGCGTGAACAATTGTCGACATGCATTTTCGCTGCATAAAAAAATGAAAAACGAAAAATAAAAATCGATGTAATTTCGATGATAAAAATTTGTGGCTGTCGAATAAAGCTGAATGAAGCTGGTTGATGAATGAAATGACACACGTGCGCTACTGACCTCTCAATGAGTTTGCGCATCTCCTCGGTGGTCATGCTATCCTTGCTGCGATTCACTGAAATAGAAAAACACACGTACCGAATGACACAACGATTACTACGGCCACGATACGAAACGTGCAGATTAGTGGCAGAGATTTTCGTTGGAGCGGAGATATTTTAGTGACATGCCCGACACGAGATGCTCCGAGTCCTTTGATCCTGAAGAAAGTCTAAATTGCGATAATTCAGATTTGTCCAATTCTCCTACGACAAATCGCTACATTAGCTATGGGAGATATTTGTCATTGATTAGCTTCTGGCACTTTTTACTAAACAAAAAATGTTGCAAAACTACTGTGCATAATCTCAATCTTCGACAATTCTCACTTCGAGTATTTTTTGTTTCATCCACTCCGACTGTTACTTCCAAGTGCTTGCATTCGGCTGACAAAAGAATAATCATAAATAAAAATCTACCTTTTACTTGTGAAATGTGGTGTACTAAAAGTGCTGTAAAAGATTGCGAAAAAAAAACAACAGAATCGTGAAAAACGAAGCATTTGTGCCAATCGCGGAAGCGAACCTTTCAAGCAACTGTGCAACACACGAGAAACTTCGTCTCCGAGTTTCTCCAGTAGTTATTTTGTTAAATATCACATCAAGCTGGAAGCTCTCAAAATTAGTCACAAGAACGTAAAAAAACCTTGACGAAAAGGTGCCGATAAAAACGAAAAAGCGAATTTCATGCCTCGAATAAACAGACGTATTATCAAGATTATCGTCGAAATATTTCTGCTCTCCCACTCCTTGGACGCTCCCCGACTGCGACTTATCTGCAAACTACTAACCACCATAATTACGATTGATCAATTGATCCCGATCACATTCCGCTTCGCTGATTTCGTTGCTCTCTTTACTGTCGTTGAAACTAGAGTTGTTGGGGTCATGGTTCCTCGGGGGTGGTGGAGGCGGTTCCGGTGAGTTCGACATCGGCAGATTTCTTATAGAGCCCACGCTGCGACGACCCACGGAGCCACGGGAGCCGTAATGATCGTAAGGAGCCCCGTATTGGCCATACTGCGAACCATATTGATCCTCTTCCGGAGCGCAATTTGCTGGGTCGTCGTATTCAGGAGCAAAGACGTTGGTTTGACCTCCCATGCTGCCGCCCTGCGAGGGAACCCGGGAATAACGGCCGCCGTTTTGTCGAGGCTGTGAAAAACAATAAATTAATTTACAAAAACTTGTCATACACATCCGATAAAATTGTCCAAAAATGTTTTTGAGATAACGGCTCAAAAGTATTGAGATTTGGCCATGGTTTAGTACCATTGATTGAGATCCTGAGCGACTATGCGCAGAAGCGTTCGTCGGGTGGCCTATTGGTCCCATGGTACCGGAGTGTCCATTTCCTGGGTGCGGAAAGGTTTGAAACTGCATGGCCTTGCTGGGGTCCATTTCCTCGCGGAAGCCAAGCAGATGGAAAGTTGCGTAGGGACAGATTTCATCTTCCATGCCTGTAGAAAAATCAAGCACGCAGGGTAGATACTGATTTCGAATAAACGCAATAACCGCAATGCTAATCACTAAACTAACGAGTACACTTTCCTTTCAATCTTTCGACTCGTTAAGAAATGCTTTAACTCTCTTCAATTAGAGATCGATTCGTGAATGAAATGCGAAAGAAAAGTTTTCTTAGTTACAATGTCGACGATTAAAGATAAAACGATTGAATAAATTTTCTTTTAAATACTTTTTCATTACCGCAACTTGACGTCAGCGATGAAATGCGGACTATTTTTGGGGCATGCTTTAAATTCGCTACTTTTTAACGTGCCATAAAAAGGGAAGATACGCGATGTAGAAAGTAATTGGTTTAAAATGTTGTCACTTTCATGCATGAACTACGATACTCGACGAAGCATGTAAGCGTTGTCTGTACCGGGCATGCGAGCATACAAAATGAAGGAAAAAAAAGGAAAGTCGTTTCCAAATTACGCTCAAAATAAAGGATAAAAATGACAACGAAGCCGAGGCTACGACAGGCATAAATTTATTCACAATTTTTCGAAGACTGAAATCCTTGGCCGAAGAGGCGATGCCGTACGCGCGCGTACTTTTTTTTTCAATTGCTTATACTCGAATTACCAACCTCTGCGCGGAAGACCATCGGTACTGCCCATACGTGGCGGCGGCGGGCACCTTCTGTTTGGTACATAGTGACTCAATTCCTCGTACATGTGACGACGCGGATCCCACGTCGAGTGGCTCCTTATCGAGCCTCCACCTGCCAAACATATTCTACAACGACCGTTCTACTTGCCTCTGCCTACCAAGACTCTTCATTCGCAACATTCAACTTGTTTTCAAGTTCCGTTGCAAATTTCGCATTTCAAATCGCACGGAAAAGTGGCATTCAATATTTACATGTTTTTTTTACATTTTCATACAAACTTCAGAAATTGAACGTGATTTTCAGTGCGATGTGCGCTGTTTGAAGATGACACCAGATTGAGATATTCGATACTCGAGGAGAATTTGAAAATCTTTTTTCGGAACTTGGTACGCACGGCGTTACCGTAAGCGCAAAGAAAACTAAAGAGCTTGTCGAGGTGAAATGCGCGTTCCGTAGCAAAGCGAACAGAAAAGAACTCAGGTCTAAACAGTCTCTATGTGTGAACGCATTTTCGCAAGTGCGGTGATCGATGAAACTGGATGAACGGGTCACAATCATACGAGAGTCGTTTGGATGAGAATTACATCGATACATGCGTTCATCGACGGGCGAATTCGTGACGTTCATCCTCGATCGTCTGACGTTTCTTCGTGGGAAATTAAATGCGAACGTCACAATTCAATCGTCGATAAGACTATTAAAAATGATATAACAATGTAATAAAAATCTGTCCCAGACCTTTCGAGGATGATACTCGCTTGGAATATATCCTCGTTTCTGCTCGCCCTTTTAACTTTGCGCTTGGACTTTGGATTATGAAAACGACCGTGCCGATATGACAACATCAATGAAAATGTTAAATAATGTCATCGACAAAGTGTTAGCAGTTTTGGCTTACTTATAACTGTACCTCGCTTGATACGATCACACGTATTATAGTTGGATCCAGGTACAGGTGGTAACTTGCGATTCGGTGGAGCGATGTAACCGAGCTCGTCTCGTAAATCAGGTCGACGCTTATCAAGAGTCGCTCCAACTACTCCGGTTTGTTGATAGACTACGTCGTCTAAAACGTTTCATTGATTAAAAACAAGGTTCTTCGTTATTACAAAATACGCCGCGACGTTCGATATCTAAATTACAATGTTCCAAATTAAAATGTAAAGAGATATAAATGGAGATGATATACATTGTCCTTCGTAATATTTTTCATCGGCGGATGAAATGCCTCGCAAGCGCGTTTGTTCTGGTCCGCGAGTTCTTCTTGACAGTGCCACGCAAATGACAACTATGCCTACTATAATGACAACTACGGTTGCGCCGACGGGCACGGCGACGTTAATGTCCAGCCAGCCCGGAACCCATGGGAAATAGCGCCTGACATCAACGTCTCGTTCGCTGTCGTTCATCGCGATGTCACCGGTATTGCTGCGCACGGGTGGCGCCAGCGTGCCTGGTTCACAAAAAGAAGAAAATACGTAGAGAGGTTGCCTTTACCTTTCTCGTCCCCGCTGCCTTTCCCCTTAAGCACGCAGATGACGATAACGGCAACGATGATAACGAGCGCGGCCGCTACTACTGGTACCACTAAGTTCAAATTGGCCATAAAAATTTTCATCGGATCCTCGTTGCCACTGCCGTTTACATCTGGTAATTCGCGGGCCGGTGCAATGGTGCCTGGAACAAAAGCAAACGATGGAAACCAAAGAAAAATTTCAGCGTGCCACCAGCCACCATTGACACCAGCTTCGCAGCTTTTTTTTACAATTCTCTTAAACTTAAAGTAACGTTTCCTCTTTGTTCGCCGATACACCAAATCGTACCTCCCGTGACCGTCAAAGTCGCGAATTCATATTCCGCCACGGCGAATCCGGCGTTGTTATGAGCAGTCACGCGCAAATGGTACCAGTTCGCAGGGTCTAAATCTAAAACGACGAAGTTTCCTCCGGGTTTGACGTTATTCGACACCTGGTTCCACTCCAGTTGATTTCTGCAAATAAATCGTTCGGTTAAGCACTCTTGAAAAGATTTTAAAATCTAAAGAATCATTTTTTTATTTACTTCTTTTTATGTTCAACGACAAAGTACAGCATCGGACAACCACCGTCTGACCAGGCACTGAGGTGAAGCGTGATGCTGTTGGTCGACACTTCGATGAATCTCGCGGCTTCGGGGATTATCGGTTTTGTGCCTTTGGTCCTCGTATTCAATATATCCGAAGGTTCGCCAGTTCCAATTCTGTAACGGAGAATTCATTTCATTTACAACTCAGCTCTCACAATTTGTATCCACATTTTTTATCATTACCCACCCATTGTAAGCAGTAACGTAAATCTGGTATCTGGATCCGCACCAGAGATTCTCCAGGGTATACTTTTGAGCAGTCGAGCTAATTTGTACAGTTTCCCAGTCCCCGAATTCCGGTTTGTAATGGATCGTGTACCCATGAATGGGAGCGTTGTCAGTCGGGTGAGGACGCAATTTCATCGTCAGCGAGTTGGTCGTTGTGGCAGTGAGGGTTACTTGCGGCGAATGTGGAGGAGCTACAAATTTCACATGACAACAGTTTTTCGCAAATTACATTCGAGATATCGTGTTCGACAAAGCGCACCGTTTACAACGAGCTGATGAGTCACGGTGTCATGGCCAAACGTATTTTCAACGTAGCACGAGTAGTCTCCGGCATCGGTACGGTCAACTTCCTTAATAAACAACGAGCCTTCCGGTAACTGTCGCAACCGATCGTTAGCTTGTAACGTTACTCCGCGCACTTTCCAAACGACGTCGGGAGCAGGTACACCGACGGCCAAGCAAGGCAGCTTCACGTCCTCTTTGAAGGTCGCGGTGAATTTGTCATCGAAAGAAGCAATCTTCGCAGGAACTGCAAAAACGTATTCGATTTAAAAACGATTCGCACTGAAAATCTTTACGCAATTACCATTCGCGCTGGGAGGAATCGACACGATCTTGGAAGCTTGTCCTTCGCCAATGTTCGTGCTCGCAGTGACCCAAAAGTCATATCTCTTCTTTTCGCTTAATCCGGATGCTTCGTGCGTCAACTGATTCGGAGGTACTTTCTGACTGATGGGTTGTTCGGAATCGTCGGCTTTGGTATAAACAGTGTATTGCGAAATAACTCCGTTGGGTTGAACCGGTGGTCGCCAAGAGACAAGGATCGATTCGGCGGACATGACGAGGGCCTTGATCGCGGTAGGTGCTTCGGGCGCTATAAACAATTTTTACTTGTAACATTTTGTACTGTACATTCCAAAACTAAAATAAAAAGTCGAATCAGCTACCATCCTGTTCCGTCTGGCAATGAATCGGGGCAGATTTGACTCCGTCGCCGCCTGACGTGAAAGCGAGAATCTGCATGCTGTAATTCGTGAACTTCTTGAGCCCGTGTAGAATCGTTTCGCTGGAAGACGTGATTTTCGTGTCTTTCGTGTTCTCGTCGTACCAAGTATCAGAGGGTCCATAAATAATCTACATAAAAAAGCAAACATCAGATTTCGCTATTCCGATTTAAATGCTTGAACAAAAGTGAACAGCAAATGACTTTGTATCCGGTGATGACTCCGTTGGCAGCGGTCAGTGGGGGAGAAGACCACGAGACTCGAATGGTCTGAGATGTCAAAGTCGTGCAGGTGGTATCGTGGGGCGGTTGTTCCGGAACTCCTTCCGCGGTATGCTGTCTCTTCTCCTCGCTCATTGGTCCCGAGCCGACTTTGTTAAAAGCTTGCACGACGACGCTGTACTGAGTATAAGTGTTCAAATTCTGGATCTGCAAATGATGCTCTTTCCCGTCTTCCTTAGAAAACTCAACGGTTTCGAACATGTAAGGTTTTTCAGAAGAAGCCAGTCTATAGCCGACGTAGTAGCCGAGGATTTCGCCGTTCCAGTCGTCACGGGGAGGAGGTTTCCACGTCACCTAAAAAACAAGTTCCAATTAAGTGTCAAGTGAAGCTCGGGAAACGAAAAACGGAAATTTTCAATCGCACCTTCAAAGTGTGCTGGTCGAGAGCGTCGACTCTAACGGAACTCGGTGGACCTGAAGGAGCTTCTTCGGCGGTGATGATGGTCACGGTGTCGGAGGGGTCGGAAGTGCCGATTTCATTTTCCGCGACGATGCGGAGGTGATAAGTCGTGGCAGGTCGAAGATTGAAGACTCCGGCTACGTTTTGTTGGGAACCGGGAACGAGAACTCGGTCGATGTCGGTCTCCCAGGATCCTTTGCTGATCTTGTACTCGATAACGTACCTCTTGATCGGGCTGTTACCGTCGTAAGGAGCCGCCCAAGAAAGCTGCACGGAGCGACCCGATTTGTCCAAGACCTTGAGACCGTACGGAACCTCGGGAACCTCTGCGAAATAAATCCTCATTTAACCGAAATTCAAGGACATGTTTAATAATTTTGTTTTATAGATAACGGTACCTTGCACGATCATGTTGATGCTGGTGTCATCGCTGCCGAAAGCGTTGGTGGCGACGCAGGTGAAAAGAGCGGAATCGCTTCTCTCGGTTCTTTTGATGCTCAAATCGGACAGTACGCCATTGGCCAAAATTTCTTCCCGGATCGTGTATCGAGAGTCGCTCTTCGGGTCCAGCCTTTTGTTGTTCATGTTCCAGAGGATCCCGATCGGTTTTTCTCCTTGTGCCTCGCACTGGAGCACGGCAGGTTCTCCACGACGAGCTGTCTGATTCCTTAGTTTGATCTCGAAATGCGGCGGAGCTGAGGAAAAGATTTCATCATTTTCTGTCATTTTTTATTTTTAAAGGGTTGAACTGGACGAAATAATCGCGAGTGGCTGAAAATGTAACGTCGCTTTCAAAAGGATTTACTCCATGCAAAACAAAAAAGATTTGAGCTGTTTCTTTGACTTTTTTCTCATTCCCAGTTCATCCTTGATAAAAGATATGATTGCATCGTTGAATATTTCACCTTGGACCGATATGAGAATGACGGCAGACAATCCCGAGCCAATGCCATTTACGGCCTCGCAAAGGTAGTAGCCTTCGTTGGTCTTCTGAATGTTGTTGATCGAAAGAGTTCCATCTTCGACGCTTATGTCCGGATTATTGAGTTTCAGATCGGCGTAATCACCGGGCGTATCACCTGAAAATATCGGATTTCGTGAGCATTTTTATTCGCCGGAATTTCTCATTCCAAAAGTTGGCTTTTTTAAATTTACCTGCAGCTCGTTTCCAGGTGACTTGCGGTTTCGGGAAACCGTCCGCTTTGCATTCGACACGAGCGTCCGAACCTTGAGCGAAGGCTTTGTCCGTGGGTTCAAGGATCCAACGAGGCGGCACTGCGGTGGTAAAAAACGTATTAAATAAATGCCTGATTCCTCCGATCATTTTTCATCTACTTTTCAGTTTTCTGCGTAGAACGGATGACCTCGATTATTAATTATTACTTTATTTGATTACTGGAAGATGAAACAATTCGAAATTCGTTTTTTCCTTTTTTTTCTTTGTAGAAAATAGTCGAAGTTTGAAAAATTTGTCACAAAACAATCCGCTCTACCCACAAACTGCTCAAGATTACGCGAACGAGACCAATTTTCTTCATTTTTTTTTACGAAAGGAAATTTTTTTATTTAGAAGATTTTCAAGGCTTGAAAAAAATTATACGAGCTTTTCTTCAATGTAAATAAAATAATAAATAACATCGTATTGCTTTTTGAGATTTTATAAATGACAAATTTGTTTCTCATCAGGTCCTGACATTTACCGTAATTTAATTCATATCGATTTCATGAAATTCGTATAAAGTTCTAAAATACTGATAAAAATCGAATTTGAATAGAATTTGAATCCGCTTTTCTGACAACTTAAAAAAAAAGATGATAAAAAATTGGAAAGACATTTAATCGAATAAAAATCATATTTTCTGCAATTATAATTTGTCATTGAAAATGAATTCAGGAACGGTCTCGGTCGCGATAAGAATTACTCATGCAAGAATACAAATTACTTACGAAATATAAGCGTCTACAGCAAATGAAGTAATAATACACGCTACAGTAGAAAATCATACGATGAAAAATGAAAAGTGCAGCGAAGCAGATGTATTAGTGCATGCTCGTGTGCTGTCTACCAGGTGAAAACCCAAAAAAACCAAACTAAAAAAACAGAAAAAAAAAGAAAAATGAAGTCAGGAGGGGCATTAAATCAGCTGATCGTTAGAAATGGATTTTCGAAATGGAAATGGAAAAAGGAACGGGTTAAACGGAGGAACGTGATGAAGGCGAGGCGAATCGACTCCGCGTGTTTCATGACATGACAGAAGACTCTTTTTAGCATGAAAAACATCCTGGGCAACGTGTGTATTCCGTCCATCACGATGACGACGCGAAGAAAACCGAAAAAACCCTGAAACGAGCATGACGCATTCCTCTCTTGCATACAAAAATATGGAAGAAAGCGCCGAACGAGGCAATCCATGGAATGCGAATGAATGTAACTACACGTGTGACAATTTGCAAAATACGTACAAGACGATTCGTTCTTACGGGGAAACGCACAACGTCGCGCATTCGGTAGACAAAGCGAACAACAAGTCGACTTTTCATCGCCAATTAAGCGATATCCGGGCTTCTGTTAAAGACATAACGACAAAGTAACAACTTGCAAGAGGAACAAATGAAGGGAGACTCGGGTAAGCATAACCGGGAAACTAAAAAACATGTCACTTGCCAAGCTGAGAGGTTCAAGCATGACTCTCGTCAAACGATTCCAAGCTTCTCTCATGATGTTTGTTTCAAACCAGGGCTCATCGATTAACTGACTTTTAAATTAATTGCAACGATCGATTAATCGCAGCCCTAATTTCAACTCAAGACTCTCGAGACGATGAATTAAGCGTTCGTAAAAGCGCAGATTTGGAAGACGGAAGAGAACCAGTTCAAAATCTCAACGATATACATGATATACCCAAAAGCGACGAAAGCTTTTGACACCGTTTCGTGAATTTCAATTCCTAACCGTGAACTTTCAAAGTTGCCATGTGCACGGTCTTGCCCGAAGGATTACTAGCGATACAAGCGTAAGTGCCATCGTGCTCCGATGCCACGGGCTCGATCATCAGAACGCTACTTCGTGGACCGAGTTTCCCGATGCTGTAACTCATCGACGGCGACAATTCTTTGTCCTCGAATATCCAAGAAATCTCTATGGGCATGTCGCCGACCGGTACCATACAAGCTAACTGTGCCGCTTGTCCGGCATAAATCGTTTGGTTCCCAAAATCGAACGGAGTGATGCGTGGCAAAACTGAAACGTCACGAACAATCCAAATTCTTCGATCTCTTATCGGCTCTTATCTCTTCATTTCTTCTCTGTTTTTTTTTTGTTCTTGCTTCTTATCTTTCAATGAGGATTCAAGGAAATCGGGTGAAGGGTTGTTTTCCTTGCTCCGCAGGTTTCTAAAAACGACTCGCTGGCCGACTGTTTCAACAACTAAAAGTGTTTTGTACGTAATTGCGTTTCTCGTGGCAACATAATTTCGGTAATTCTAGGGGGTTTACAATGAAGAAAGAGAGTTTGTTACGTGTGTTCAGGGTTGCCACTTTTACTCGGAATTAAATTTACCTTTCGTTTTCGTAGTTACTTTTTTGGGATAATAAAAAATGATGAATTCTTGTGAAATCTGTAGCAACCCCGATGTATGTATGTAACACAGAGAGTACAATCTATTACGGTATAAATATACTTAGCAGCAACAATATAAAGTCATTAGCAACGGCAGCGTCTAGATATACTTTGTAGAAAGACGAATATTACGGAACGTGTCTTTAGTCATTTTTGTGATTGGAGGACAGTGATGGCGCGAATTATGTACCGTTGACTTTGAGATGGGCGCTGTGTCTCGAGCGGCCAGCCCCGTTATCGGCGACGCAAGCGTACTCTCCGACATGATCGCCTCTCACGGCCGGTATCGTTAGGGTGGAAATTCTATCGCCCATCGCCGTGATATGCACGTCGTCCCCTACCTCTAAATGACGTCCCTTGAACAACCATCGCAGCGTTATCGGCGTGTCTCCCTTTATCACAGCGCAATGAACGATTATCAAATCCCCGGTGTTTGCGTTTTCATGAAACGCGAAAGGTTGCAGATGCGGCGCGACTGTTGGAAATGAAAGAAAAATAGAAAGAGTAGCAAAGGGGACGCTTCCTTCATCCTTCCGGCTTCGAAGAATCGATCTTTTCGCTTTTAAACGTTTTTTTGAGAGAGAGATAGAGAGGTCATGTCACGCGTGGAGAAACTTAAAAAAATGACGTGGGAGAATTGAGGAGAAATCGAACAAATCAAGTTTGACAAAATGAGTGCTTTGCACCGTTGACGATGAGAGCGTCCGACAATTCGTGCCGGCCGGCGGGATTTTCAGCGATACAGGTGTAGGTCCCAGCGTGAGCCGCTTGGACGGATCCAATGCTTAGTATAGCGCCGCGATCCCCGAGATCCAGAACTGATATTCCGGAATGTGGCGATATCGCGTGAGCGTTCAGCGTCCAGCGGAGCTTTAAGGGTTGGTCGCCTTCTACCACTGCACACGGTACTGTTACGACTTGACCGGAGTTCAACGGTTCCTTACCGAACGAGAATGGCAATAACTTTGGCAGGACTGAAACGTAAAACGTGAGAGAGAGAGAGAGAGAGAGAAGCAGGAGCTTTGTTCTATTTTCCTTCGACGTTTCGTACATTCCTAAGACCGCAACTGAAGAAAATCAAAAAAGGGGGAAAGAAATGAAGAAACAAACGCGCTAAACACAAACGTAGCTAAGTAATTTTGGGTTGGGCGCGCGAGTTTGGACGAAGGGCATTTGCCGTTGGTCCAAATCCGCGACCAACTTCGTGGTACCGTTGACATCGAGCATCGAGGAACGAGAAGTCGATCCCGCGGTGTTTGACACGACGCAGGTGTACTCCCCGGCGTGTTTGGCCCTGACCGCTTCGATGGTCAACTGTTTCGATCGTCTCCCGGACTCGGATATGATCATGTCGCCTTTGCTTCGTTCTATCGCTCGATTACGGAACATCCACACGATTTCCAAGGGCAAGTCGCCTTTCACCACCGCGCAAGTGACCGAAGCCATGTCCCCCGCGTTTGCGGGTTCCTCTCCGAAGGAGAAATGCGAGATTTGGGGGGCGACTGAGGTGAAATTAAGCGGTCAGAGAAACGAAAGTAGTTACATTTGGAAATAATGTTTATCATAACTCTCCAGTTCAGTAGAGTTTTTATCGAACCCTTGAAGAAGAAATCAGCCATGAAATGTAGTGTTCCTTCGAATGTAATGTGATGTTATCAGGATGTGAAATGAGAAAAACATGGAGCGCCTGCGGGACGTAAAACAGTCATGCATCTAAAACCATCTAAACCCAGCCTCAATTGTACCATTGACGTCGAGTACGGTTGATCGGGAGGTGGATCCTGCAGCGTTTGACGCGACGCAGGTGTATTCCCCGGCGTGATTAGCCGCGACAGCTTCAATTGTCAACTGTTTCGATCGCCTTCCGGACTCGGATATGATCATATCGCCTTTGCTTCGTTCTACGGGCCGGTTTCCAAACATCCAAACGATTTCCAAGGGCAAATCGCCTTTCACCACCGCGCATTGAACGGAAGCCATGTCCCCCGCGTTTGCAGGTTCATCTCCAAAGGAGAAATGCGAGATTTGGGGAGCGACTGAGATCAAATGAAAAAACTCTCGGTCAAACTCTGACTAGACTGTCTAATTCAATCCTCGAACTTGAAATGACGAAGAAGAATTCAGCCTTCGAACGTTCCGTTCCCTTGAATGTCATGTGATGTTATCGGGATGGGAAATAAAACGTTAAAGAAGAAAAACATGGAGCAACTGCGGGACGCAAAACAGTCATGCATCTAAAACCTCGAGGTACCATTAACGTCAAGCACAGTTGACCGGGAAGTGGATCCAGCAGCGTTCGACGCGACGCAGGTGTATTCCCCGGCGTGACTAGCCGCCACTGCTTCAATTGTCAATTGTTTCAATCTATTCCCTGCGTCAGACACGCTAATATCCATCCGGTCCCGAATTATCGAACGACCCTTGAACATCCATTCGATTTCCAAGGGCAGATCGCCCTTGAGAACCGCGCATTGAATCGACGCGATGTCCCCTGCATTCACGGGCCCATCCCCGAAGGAAAAGGGCACGATCTGGGGCGCGACTACGAAATGGAACCAGGAAAATGCATAAAAGCTTAGTCTTCTTCGTCATTCTTGAACGCTTTCGCGGTTGGGTTCGTGTTTGAGGAAAACATGGAAAAGAATCTGTAAAGTTTGATGAAAAATCGAGCAAACGCATGCCACGTCTACGTTTATTGTCGAGGTACCGTTGACGTTCAGCACGGTCGAACGAGAAATCGATCCCGCGACGTTTGACGCCACGCAAGTGTACTCTCCAGCGTGACTGGCCGTGACTGCTTCGATGGCCAACTGTTTCACGCGCGTCCCGGTTTTCGATACGACCATGTCATGCTGCGAACCGTCTATTGGTTCACCACCGAACGTCCAAACTATCTCTAAGGGTAAATCGCCCTTGGTAGCGGCACAGGAAACCGTCGCCATATCCCCGGCGTTCACGGGCTCGTCGCCGAAAGAAAACTGCGCTATCTGAGGCGCGACTAAAGGAACATTTTTTTCAATCAAGAAACATTCCACGTAAAAATGGCGGAAATAAAATGTTGAAGATCGTAATTTCAGGGCTGCTTTCACCTTGAATTCACCTTTCACTTTGAAAGAGCGACGTTTCAGCGCTTCGCATCTGGAACTCCAAAGTAACGAGACTTGGTTAGAAGGAATGAATGTCTGGAAGGGTCAAACGTTTAGAATCCTCGTAAGAAACCAGGCAAAGTAAGAAAGTGCATTGGGCAAAATAAAAGCGCATCCAAATTGGTACCGTTGACGGCCAAGGACGCGGCGTAACTCGTGGATCCCGCGGCGTTGGAAGCCGTGCACGTGTACTCCCCGACGTTTCTCGCGCTCGCCGACTCGATGGTCAGCAGGCTCACGCGGGAATTCGTGTTCTGGACGAAGACGCCCCTGTGCTTTTCCCGAGTGATGGGTTCCCTATTGAAGGACCAGGACACGTCGACGGGAATATCTCCCTTGACGATCGTGCAAACGGTCGAGACGACCTCGCCCCAATTCACGGGTTTTTCGCCGAGGGAAAATGGCGCTATTTGAGGCAGTACTGTAAAAGCCCAATAAACCCGATGGAATATTCCGAACGAAATTCTCGAACGTCGAGGATTAAAAGGTTGAGGGGATAAAGGCAAGGTTGGGAAGAGATGTCAAGCGATTGGAAAAACGTGCTTTTTCGAGTGCGGCTGTTGACAATTTACCGTTGACGGAAAGCATGACCGAGCGGCTCGTGGCCCCGGCTCTGTTAGACGCGGTACAGCTATACTCTCCTGCGTGTCGAGCAGCGACGGCGTCGATCGCCAGGACGCTCAGACGCTTACTCGTCGAAACGCTCACGTCTTTTTCCCTTGGATTCAAAGGCTTCCCATTAAACGCCCAAGAAATGTCCATGGGGAGATCGCCCTTGGACACGGAGCAGGTCGCGGACATGGACTCGCCGGAATTGGCCGGGTCGTCGCCAAACGTGAACGGGACGATCTGCGGCGCAACTAAAGAAAAGCGTGCGGAGGAACCTTGAAAACTCCGTCTTGACCCTCGAAACATCTCGCAAGTTTCTCTCGATTTTTACCGAAAAGTACGACCGAAGTATTTTAAAACGAGATACCAGGTTTTACAGCGTTCCTGAGCGCGATACGTTGAAGAGGAGCGTGATTTTTTGATCGGGAATGCGACTCGTCGAGATGACGTTCCTTCCAACGTGGACAATGTTGCGCAACATACAATTAAGCGGTGTCCAAGGTACATAAATACAAGAAGGTATACAAAGATGAGAGTGCTGGTTTTGGTAAGTTAAATCATAGCGTGCACGATAAAG
>JABFQM010000953.1:0-26273 GCA_022816865.1 Zelostemma sp. ZL-2020
TTTTTCCGCGAAGAAGAAGATATTGTTAAATAAACTATGCTGGCATTATATATGAAATTAATTAAGTTGCATGATAAATATTTTTTCCAATTCACCCTTGCATAGGACGACCGGACTACTTTAAGGGGTCACAACTCACATGTGTTTTTCACAGAGCGTTTTCAAAGCAACAGTGAGAGGGAAGCCCGAGTTGTTGGCTCTTATCTTGAGTTATCAGGTTCTATTTTGCACAAGGAATTTTTTTCCTTCTTTTCATTGTTCCCTCCAAGCTTAAAAGAGTTAATTCAATGCCTGAAATGCGATTTTCTCAGTAGTCGAAGTGATCTAACAAAGCACTCATTGAAACGTCTGAAAGTCGTGTATCTAACGTCTTTCAAACGGGCCGGTTCTCTATGAGAAGACGCTGAAGTCAATTTGACGTTTCCATATCGGTGAATTGCTATTTGCCAATAAGGATTAAACGAGAGTGATAACAAAGGGAGGTAGAGAATTTTTATCACCGAGGTACCAAGTCAATAGTCGTTAATTTTATTGCTGTCAATAGCGTTGGCGCTTTATTTATCTTGTTGTATTTCTTCATCTACAAAGGATTTGCTGATAATTTCAAGTTTGCAATGAATTACGCATTCACAAGGCATGGCTATTGTCTATTGACGACAACAAATTATAAAGACAATTGTCATTGGGTTATCATTCATTACATTTTTGTTGCACACCCGTGAAAATCAGTTGGGATTTAATTAGATTTGATGAAATGGGATGAGACTTAATTTGCCGATTTAGTTAGATCGAACGAGACCTGATCAGATCAAACCGTATCTAGATCCGATTAGATCCCTTCAAATCACGTCAGATCTTATTGTAGATATAATTATAGATAAGAAAAAAGCCCAATAATTCCAATATGATCAGATTTACCCCACTTTAAGCAGTTCTTCACGTATTCAATAAAAATTGTTTAATTTTTTGATCGGTTAGATTTCCGATTTTAATAAGTATAATTAGGAGTACTTGATTATTTTTCGAAAAAGACACAGAAAATTGAATTACCTTGAATTTTTATTCACATCTTTAAGAAATTTTTTGCATGGTGTAAATTGAAAGTTATTCTGAGATTCACCAGGAGCAGTGCAATATGAAGAATATAATTGGATGTCGAAAATATGCATGCGAACTTGGTTAATTAATTGTTATTGATTTCGCGCGAAAATTGATTCAGTGCCGCATTGCTGGTACAACTTTATTTGGTATTCAGATATTGACGTATACAGTTTAAACTGAATAATGAAGTCATTGGTATGAACAAATATGTGTTTCATGTATATGCCGACATCGCAGTAACATTTGGAAGACGTTCAAATTTATTCAATTCCAGTTAATTATTATGTTAAGAGGACGAGACTGTTGATATGAGCAAAAATCCGATTTTGCGGTTTCCGTGGATTTCGATTGTTCCATTTTTTTGTGGGTGTCGACGAAACTTTTTATTCAAAAACCAACATGAAAAAATGCCTGAGTTCCGAGCCAAAATATTAGCATAAGCAGATATGTTTCACGGGCATATGCTTTTACCCTGTTACATATTGTTTCAAAGATAAGCACACCTGTTAAATTCAATTTTGATGGAAAAATTTGAACACTTGTTTCCACGTTTGGTAAAAACCTTTTCAAAAATTCAGTAAGCGGGGTATTAAGGGCGTGAGAATTACAAGAACCGAGTTGTTAAGAATAATTTTCAAAACATATTTTTATGTTCTTGGACTTGGTTATTTTTTCCCTAAAGAATGTGGAGTTCGAAAATTGAAGTTTTTTTAAAAAATAAAGTCCAAACAATAATAACAATGATAACAATTTCTTTATGGATTCAATCTAAAAAAATGACAACATTTAATAACGCCCCAACGTTTTTGGAAATATTTTGCATGGGAAAGGGAGGGGGAAGCGCCTTATTGAAAAGAGGAAAAATGTACAATGGAAATCAAATAAAATTTTGTCGACGGCAATGTTTCGAGACATTCAAATTAGTAATTTACATTACTACCACGCTTTTTATCCCAATATTTTTCTCACTTTTTTCTAATTCATATTCATTTCACGATTCGTTTTGTAGGTAAGCAGAGGGGTAAAAAGCGTGATAGCAATGCAAATAACTATTTCATTGTCTCGTGACATTGCCGACAAAAATATTTTGTTTGACTTTTATTGCAGTTTTTTGCGTTGCAATAAAATTCAAAATTAACCCCCTACGCAAAATATTACCAAAAAGACAAAGAAATGGTTTTTCCACGTATTATTTTTTCGTCAGTGCGTGAATTTTATGTTTTTTAATAGGTTTTTAAATTGAATATCAATAAATAATAATATCAGATTTCAAATAGCGTTAGAAATGCCGATTCATTGCATGCTCAATAACAATAAAAAAATTCAATGAGCATCTACATTCTTTTCTTTTCAACCTCATTTACAAAAATAACTATTTTTTCTGTTGTTCATAGTTACCAGTCATATTCATTCTTTATTTCCAATTTCTAGTAAATATTTTACATAAAACATATAGTGAAGAATTATGATTTTCACGTGACTGTACGGGATTGTTTGTGTGACTTTACGCGTCTCTTTATGGGTTATTTGCGGTGTCAGGGTGATCAAAATACATAATATAGATCGTAAATAAATTTTACATTCAATAGACATTAAATACATTTTGCTTTCCTGTATTCTAGCAAATTATGATTCCGTGTGAAATGACAAGAAATATATATTTTCACACAAAATCGAATAATTTAACCATCCTAATGTGAGTTTTACGCAATAACAATAAATATTTTATTCTAATCAATTTATTGAAATGATGTTTGTCATTACCCTCCGGAGAAAGGATTATTTGCACCTTCGCAGGTGCAAATAATTAGCAAATAATTAGTCTCTATATCGAGCTGGCTCAAGGTAAACTCAAATTTAATTCGATTTAGGTTACAATTTCAATCATCCGCATATTACCTGTAGATCGCAATTGATTTTTATCGCAGTTTTTCACCATAAAATTCAGATTACAAACGATGATTTTCAACATTAGTCTTCAATTTAAAACCTAATTCAGGCTAATTGTTCAAATAAAATTTACAAATAGAATGTTACGTTCGACAAAACATTGCATACAAAATTACTTCTATGCAAGTGGAACATGCAAATTCACCTTCACGCGTCAAAATCTTGCATCACTCGTGTAATTGTAAGAGTACTTTATATTGGATTAAGAACGCCTGACGTTGATTGTTGATTCAACTTCGACTCAATAACTTAGCTGTCTTGCGCGCTGGGCATCTTGTACTTCGTTAACAATGCTTACTGTTTTCGAAAATAATATTACGATGTGAAAAAAATATATCGCTCGCCTGAAGATATTACCCTGACGGAGGTCACTATGACAGGGTCACCTGCTGACCTAGTTTGTCTATGTGGGACACGCTACGACCATAGCCATTACTCGGCGTTTCTACATTCGGGAATAAATGCATGCAATTTAACCTATCAGAATTATTTGAGTAGTCAAGCTGTTTGCGGAAGGGAGGGGGTGTCTTCTCAGCGGTGTAATGTATTGTTCGAAAATGTATATGAACTCTAACGCCCCGAGTTTTAGCGGCGTGCTTTTTTACACTAACGAAATGATATCGCAACTTTTAAATCGTAAAACAGTGATGTTGAAACTTAATTTTTGTAGCTATTCGAATCGTAAATATTACTGCGCGTGTGAAAATTGCATTTCTGGCCGATTTTGCCGATAAATTAATAGATTTTCGAATTGATACTGTCTAGAATTTTTCATTTTATAATAATGTTTTTCCGAATATTTCTCATTCATGACCGTAACGCTTTACGGATTCGAGATCGCGCTATTTGCTATTATGTTTATGATAATGCTATAAGAAGGAAAAGAGAATAAAATTTCATGTTTGTTTAACAAACGATACTGTTTGTCGACTGAATGTAGTTTATAATGT
The DNA here is from genome assembly GCA_022816865.1 of Zelostemma sp. ZL-2020. Lineage (NCBI taxonomy): Eukaryota > Metazoa > Arthropoda > Insecta > Hymenoptera > Platygastridae > Zelostemma > Zelostemma sp. ZL-2020. Next base: position 4,002 of record JABFQM010000953.1, read on the forward strand.
AAGATAAAACAAGAATGGCACGGTCTGAAGTTGTTTATATTCGGAAGTAAACGTAAAAAAGCTTGCTGCAACTTGGAACGACCCAACAGTTGGTATTTAACTTTATCCTCATGCATTCTTGATAAGGTGAACTTGGAAATCCACTGTTTCTAGTTTCTTCGATTTAAGTGAGCTGATAATTAAGCCAAGGCGACTGTGAAACTGCAGTTTCTCAGTGATAATTAATGAACGCGTATTTTAGTAAAAATATCGAAACGAAGTATTCGGTCTTTTGAATAGAAAATTTCTATGAAAGCGCATGCTTGCATTGATTATGAGAGAACATTTTCTTATCAGAACCTGTGGAAAGAACATTTCTTCGTAGTATGTGCCGTACCCTTCAGGGATCGCGTGCATGCATATGGAAACACCTGTAGCTAGACAAAGCGAAATAATTTATAAGAATTACAAGATTTTTCCCAGTTTTCACAACTTCTCGTCCAATTACTCAATTTGCGCGATAAAGTTGTTGCGAATCTTTTCACTCGTAATTCGCTCAAATTTAACGATACTAATTATTTTCTTATTTGTTTATTCAAATTAGTCCTTGAAAGCTTCGAGAACTAACTTTTTGATAATTAATTTTTCCCTCACAACTTCAATTAATTAATCTAATGAGTGAAAAAATAAAAGTATTTTCATGCAGTATTTTCCATTTAAATGCTGTGACATTTGCGAACAAGGCAAATAATTCGCAAACTTGAAATATACCTCGATCCTGCTATTTTATTTCAATCGTAACCTTCAGATATAAATGTATATTATTGAATGCTTTGAATATGCCATGAGTTAATTACTACGTTCTTTGCGCGAAGAAATATTCAACCAATCCATGAATAAACGTGTATGCCGTTGAATAATAAATTATTGTACTCAAACCCTTGCGGGATATTTGATACTACTAACATTCTACTGGTGCCCTTTGTTACTAATTTCATTTTCCTTCCGACTGAAAATAATATAAACGCACTTGTATTTTATCACGATTATTCCAGAATATTTGCATGTTTTATTTGATTTTTTGGTAAAAGTAGAGTTAACTAGGTTAAGACTCCAGCTAAAATCGATAGGATGTGTTATGATTCCAGCGGTCAGTTGTTATAATAACTCAGATGGTTTGAGTGTAACCACTAATTATTTGTGTACCGAGAGTGCTTTAATTAAGAATACTGTTTCGGTTTGTTAGTGGAATACATTTTTAATAACTAGAAAATTACTTGATATTTAACATTATTGTGGTTTTATAAAACACCCCATAAACAGTCCCGGACATGACCATATCCCGGTTTCACATGGCACCTGTATTGAACGTAAATCATAACTTTTTTTGCATACTAATTTCGCAAATCTATAAATCAATCTTTATCCAGGGAAAATCAATTTGTATTACCAAAATAGACAACATTAATGAAATAGGGTATAACGAAATTATTCGAGCTTCCATTAATTGGTTTATGGCGCGGAATCCTCTTGTTTTCCAATTTTAAAGTGTCGACGCCGTTGATGAAACATTAAACGTGAAAATCTGATCAATCATTCCACAATCAAGTCCAATTACGCGAGGAAGTAATGTGTAATTACGTCATTTTTTCTTCGGCCAAAACGAGATTAATTGTTCAGGGCCGATTCTTGAGGAGAAAGTTTGTATACATCGACTACAGGATATACTCTCGCTTCGTCCTTCGATCAATAGCTACAGGTGGCAGCCATTTCGTAACCAACAGAACCAGCGAAGACTTATATATATATATCTATTCTCCTGCACGGTTTTTTACTTCTTTCGAGTCGCGTTCTTATAAGCGAATCTATTTCCTGATGACAATGCCATTTCAAAAAAGATTACACGTCTATTTTTCTCGTATGTTTGCTCATCAATTTGAACAATTACCGTTGTTAATTAACGAAAATCCTTCTTTTGCATATTTCACCTAACATTTCATTCGATAAAAGAAGCAATTATCAAGAACGTAGTTGAAGAAATATGATTTTCATTAGAAGTAACAAAATAACTTCGTTTTCATTCGAATGGGTTCGTTATAGTCTATTTATTCAATAAGCGTTCCTGGTTACTCAATTTTATTTCTATCGTCGTTCTTTCAACCGATGGTTGAACGATTAAATATTGTAAATAGATAGTATAACGGAAAAAAGCGAATCAGCAGCTTATTGGCTGCTACTAATTGGCAATTGCCGGCAATTCTGTCGTAGAATTGTGCTGAATTTGCATGACCTATGTAAAACACGGTAAACCGTTGAACGCGAGAGAGTTTCGACTTAACGCTGTTGGCGTCTTTAATTAAAAAATAGATATTTAGTGGTTGCAGTATATTCGAGCATTTTCTAGATTAAAAATATTTCTCTAACCACGGAGCTATCACGAATTTTTTGATTTCAAGCGGGTTTTTTCATCTTTAGAAAATAACGACACAGCTTTGAAGTTGGCTTTAAAACTTATACTGAACTGCGGGTTTTTATGCTAGACTCCTAATTTGACATAAAGAATTTCAATTGAAAATCTTTTTCAGTGGAAAAAAGGCACGTTATTATGCTAGACAGAAAAATTTTTAGTTTGAAACCCTTTTCAGTGAAAATGGAGATTTTCTTGTACTGGAAAGTATTGACTCGCAGCCAACTTTGGAGTTCTGTGTCGCTATTCTTAAGTTGCACCAAAAGTGGAACGAGGATAACATTCTCGATAGATTGTTGAATAACTCAGAGATATGAAGTACCGAATCTAGGGTAAAAGTAGTTTCCGAAATCATTTATCACGTATAGAAAGAGGGAGTCAATTTAATTCAAGTTAGTCCGCAACAAGTAGATCGTCACAGGAACGTGGTAATGGGAGCATGGGAATCTATTGGAAATTATCCAAAAGCCTAATGTGTTCGGCATACTTGAGGGGATTCGGACCTAAGCGGATAGATTTTTTCACTTACTCGCGTGTCTCCCCTTTATAAATCCCGCGAATTTATTGCGTATGATACAATACTGGTATATCTAGAGAAAAAACTCATCTATAAGTCTATTGAAAAACTTGTTTTCATTGTCTAAAGGTGAAGGAGTGTCGAAACAATTCAGCTATTCATGAATTTGTCTGTTATGTATATTATATTTCTTCGAGTTTCACAATAAAACTGATAAACTATCCTGCTCGGAGTAGTGCCCGCATGAAAAATGAAACCCTCGACTTTAACCCTCGAAAAATGGAGTTTTGTCAACTGAGAGAGAGCAATCTTTCAGCATTCCGAGCACATTGTTCCCTGTCATGCTATATAAAAAGTTTTATGGATCTTTAGTTTTCGTGAAAAGCCTACAAATATATATGCAGAACAGGCTTTTGAAAGAAAGTGGAGATCGACTAAATCACACTACGGCCTTATCTTCGACGAGAGCGTTATTGTTAATTAACCCTCAGCAGAGTTTCATAATTGCAACGTTAATAACGAACGTATATTTTTTTTTTTCCAGATTCAAGTTGGACAATTTTCGGGTCTAAAGGACAATCAGTGAGATTAAGGCTGACGTACATAATGAACTCGTACAAAAGGACATCGGTTGAACTACACCATTTTTATGAAATACAGAAAATACGTTGGATATAATTATCAGGCGAATAAACGACAATTGCGACGAAATAGCGGTCAGCCAATTTATGCCACCAATCAGGACTCTCGGCGTAAACACAAAGAAACGCATTTCTACGCAGACTGCCTGACATTACATTTTCTGATAGACGCTTAACACCAGACCAATAAAACCACCAGGATGCTGCCGAATACAGTAATGTCTTTCATGAAGAAGGTAAATTTTAGTAGAACTACGCTTTCTTATTGCTGGATATACCTATATCAAAAAAAGAGATATACTGGATGCACTGTGATATCTTAAACCAGTGCGATGTTTATATCATCTTTGTTGAGATTTCGCACCGTAAAATGTTGAGATTCCGCATCACGATATGATATTGTGAGAGGAAACTTTACGATTGAACTTGTCATTGATACGATTCGACAAGTCACGATTTGAATTCGTACAATATCGTGGTTTACGATGTGGATTGTAATGTCATTTTCTTAACGTTGAATTCCTCTTGAGAGAAATTTGGAAGTTAATATAACCTGGAAAACATTTTTGGTAATAAAAGTGTTCTTTAATTTTCAATTAATAAAATGAAGAGAACATTGTTTCATGTATTGCATTTTATCTACCTGGTAGAATATTTATGAATAAAAAACCGAACTTGCGAACCAATTTTACGAGAAAAACGACCCTTCGTTTCCGATGTGAAAGTCATAACCTGGGGACATTTTCCTCGTCAAATTGGGTAACAAGGTTACACTCTTATTCCGAAATATTCTCCCCAGTGAATTTAATGCCTCTGTTTTTTACATTTAACAATCAATCATTCAAAAACCTGTGCCATTGTTAAAATTCTTTCGAAATTATATATTGAATCATATGATAAAAAATAATGCGTGCCCCAAAATGTAGATATTTTAAAACGCGAATAAATTAAGAATCGAATAACAATAATTGCGAAAGTTGTTAAATGACAACCGTCGAAAAACGTAAACATGTATGGGTCGTGTATGGACCATATATAGACCATATATGGTTTCCGTTTTTCGAGGGAACCAATAAATTCTAATTGAATAGCAATTAAATAAGCATCAAGTTTCTGAATTTAAACAACATATTTAAAGCAACAGATTGTTTGACCTTTGCCAGCCTGAAATTAATTCTCCCTGCATTGAATCGATGCAAATAAATTTCTTTGTCCTTCAATTCTATCGTCCCGAGTGATGAAACGCGGTATAAAAGGATCTTATTAAAAAATTCCAACCATGTCAAGTTGTAGATGCACGTCAGGTCTCCTTCCATTGGTGTTTAAAGAAAATACGGAAGACGTGATCACGAAATATCTGCAGATTCATATCCAAGGGGATCGATTGAAATTCGTAATGCTCATCGAAATTGTTTATTGTTTATCTCACAAACGTGGTTGAAATTGAACCATGTACATTTCGACCTCTATTCTATTCTATTAAGCTGAATAACGTACAAGGCACCTGTCGAATATCAACGACTGCGTTTCAAGATAATAGAATGGAGTTTGACGTGTATTTATTAACGTTACGCTTCTCTAGTCACTCATTATATCAGCAGTATTATGAAAACATACTATATACCATCAGAAATTGCATTTGATCAATCTTCCGTTACGTGTTTCTCAATAATTACCCGCTTTCCTTACTTGTTCTCGTTGGGATTAATTTTTCATCGTCTACTTTTTCACTCTGCGCGATATTGCCTTGATTAAAATCCATGCCCGATGATCGCGAATAATGAAGCAGAACTTTTACGGAAACCTAATGCATCATTGAAACAATCTTTGTTTATCTCAACGACAAATAACGTCCAGTGCAGCGTGAAATCGATCTAATCAATAGCAAAGACACGTTCCACGTGATACATGTTCCATGTAAATGTATAATAAATCGAGACATTTAGTAAACTTTGCAGTTTATATTGATCCTACGGATACAATATATAATATCCGTTAGAAAATGGAGACACGAAGTCAGCTGTTTTTCTTATCTCAGGAAAACTTTTCCATACCTTTTCAATCATGTCTAATGACTCGAAATTGATATTATGAGTGCGATAGAGTATAGTCATAAATAATAACGTAACCTTGAAACAAAAGCTTGAAACCTCATGAGTTTGTGGGCGGAAAGTAGTTGCTGTCGAGTCCAATGTGTAATTATTTACATTGAAATTACAAGACTCTTCTTCTCAGTGGAAGATCATCTTTCAAGTTGATCTTTTATCAACTTCTTGCTAATTTTGAAACATTCTAATACAATTCGTAATTACATCTACTGTTTTCCCCTGAGAGAAAACGTACGTTAACTCGGAAATGCTAATTTTGCAATGACATCATCCTAACCATAGATGATGGTTGTGATACCATGGAAAAGTTAGATTATAATAAGATCTGATTAGTCTTATAAGTTGAACCGTTTTCCGATCTAATTAGATCCAATGAGATCCCCAACTTTCGGGAATTAGATCTCACCTGATCCGATAGTATTTGGTTGGATTTTAAGAGATCTATTTAGATTTAATGATCACAAAATTTAGGATTAGATTCGATTGGATCCAATAAGATCTGATCACATCTCATTAGATTTAATGAGACCGTTAAAGGCTGAATCAATCGATTCAGTAATGGAGAGACAACTTTTGTTAACTCGGAAATACTAATGCTACACTGACATCATCTTAACCATAGATGATGGTTGCTGTACCATGGAAAAGTTAGATCATGATAAGATCTGATTAGATTGGTAAATTTAACCGTTTTCTGATCAAACTAGATTCAATGAAATCGAACTCAGATCTGGAATCAGATCTAATGTGATCTGATGGTTTTTGATTGGTTCAGATCTAATAACCATCTAATTCAGGATTAGATCCGATCGGATCGAGAAAGATCTGATCACATCTCATTAGATTTAGGTAGATCAGAGAAGGCTCAATCTACCGATTCAACATGAATAAATCAGATCCAGCTTTTTTCATGGGCATACAACCAATTTTTTCCGTTGTACAATAAATACGGTAACTATGATAATGTAATATTGAACACCACGAAGCTTTTCTTCATTGAGATAACGGTGCTTTTATCTTTCAGCCAAATACACAAATACCTCGAGCTATAAACGTGAACCTTTTTTTCTAAAGCTTCGAAAATAATTAAAATGGTCTGCTCATGTGTGAACATAATTTGAAAAGTTAAAGTCGAAGCCAAGAGATATGGGTCGCGTTTCGTGTCGCGATGAAAGAAACTAATTTGTACGCGAAGCGACAATGATATTTGCAAAGCTCACTCATATCTCCGAATGTAAAGTTTAATAGTAGTCTATTTATCCCAACATCCGCTGTTACTCCTTTTCGAAGAAATTAAATCTTTCCGATGGCTGGAATAGCAGAGTTAATTAAACTTTATCTTTTTGCAGATGGTGACAACGCAGGGAGAGACTGGCTCTGGCCCTATAACACCGGAGGATAGTGGAACAACGCTAAGTAAATTACGTCAACTCGGCACTGATCTGATGGCAGGAAATGGTAAATAAAATATGTAGAAAATTTATTATCTCAATAAACTTTCATCACTATCAAAAAGCCAAATTTAAGACAGCGTTTACTTCAGGTTTAATTGAGGCGTGATGCCGCAGGTTTCGCCGAATATTAAAGGCAATGAATTATAACTTTTTTCATTTCATCTTTGCATGATTTAATTTTAAATTAATTGACAGTGGACCATGTTTGTCCCTGTGTTTATTGGCGTGTAAAAAGATGTAATAAAGCTTTGAAATTCGGAAATTTGTTACGCATTTTAACTGCGCGTGACTACACGAAACATGCAATTGACACGATTACTTTAAAATGGTTTCATGTCTTTACGTATATTGTTACAACATCGATACTAGCATGACAACTTTATAGCATGGATTTGTTATTCATCGAATGTAAATGTAACTTCCAAAGTACTCGAAAAGAAAATATTTGGACGGACCATTCTGATACGCTAACGAATAAAAGGACTAAAGAGTTTTCATTAAATTGTTTATAGCTTGCAAAATTGAACTTTGGTACAGAACGTCAGTACCAAATTGATTTATAAATTTTCTCTGCGTCCGTTTCCTCATTTAATTAATAAATTGAAGCTGACTTCCTGCAAGCACTTGACTTCCTCGTTTTCCCTTGACATTTCTACTGCAAAAAGCGATAAGATGTTTTTGTACAAATAAACTGCAAAATAAAATGGGTCAGTCGTTATTAACAAAGTTTGATCAATTTCAAAAACTCAATGATGGATCTGTTGAAAGTTGACACATTATTTTATTAATGTATTTTTAAATTTAACTTCTGACATTTTCAGAATTGCTTCAAATTTTAATGTCAAAAGTGTTATCACTGTAACTGGGTGATACTTCGTTAATGTAATATGCATTTGCGTGTATATCCAATAATAATGAACAGCCCTTATACTTCAAAAGAAAATTTCCAAGTAAATTTTTGCAAAAAAGTAGTTTTATTTTCGAAGCATTTCCTTGGTGTTTCTCAAAGACTCTACGTAATACTTTATACGGCTTCTATTTCTGGATACAGAATACATAAACCCGATACATTTAAAAATGAACATATTTCGTTTATTCAAGAAATACAAAACAATGATTAACACAATCCTTGCGAATAAAATTGTATGTAAAATCAATATCATTGAATTCGAAATGAATGCAAAGTAAAGAGAATTAGTGTCAAAGGATTTTAAAAATATTTAAATAATGTGCTATAAAATTCTGTAAAATCACATTTAAATGAAAATGTTCGGAATGAAATATTTGAAAAAATCCACTTTAAGAGAAAAATGTCCAACTTGAGAATAATGTAACAATTTTCAAGAGAATCTTGAGGAAAATTTTCTATCTCGTACAGTTACTCTACTTTGTCTGACAGCTACAGGGAATTATCACTGTGCCTGCGCTAGTCTATTACTTGAGGAAACGATATATTTCTACTTTTGTACAAATTTGCTATAAAATATCAGTAGACGTTGAATCTTACAAAATTAGAAAATGATAAATGGAATCTCATAATTAACAAAAAATTATATTCAAATTAAAATTTGCATCCGTTCCTCGTGAAAGAGTCCATATATTTTAAATGAGAAATAGTCATTAACACAGTCATTTAAATTTACAGAATTAACTTCCATTTTAACGTTCGAAAGCATGGAGTGGAAAATTAAAAGTAAAAGAATGTAAATGGAAACCACTTTGTGGAGCTCAAAGTCAGAAAAGCGAAATGAGGATGTTTTTACTCCTTTTTCATCAAACTTTATGAAGATAGTTGAGAGGTTTAATCGACGAAATTAAAAAGGGAATCGAATTAAATTGTAATTAATCGCTTCTAGTGCAAATTGTGATTATACCAACACTTTGAGAAACTTTTGTAATTTTTTTATCATTTATCTAAGTGTTCAAAAATTTTCGTTTAAGACGTTCAACTCTCTAGTTTTCAGCTTTTTACTTCATAATGAATGTAAAAGAAGATTAGATTAGTATATAAATTCATCTATTTATTAAAAATTTTTAAATGATAATATAAAACGAAAACGTCAAAATGTCTATATTTAAGAATTTCTCATACAAATTTACAGATTTCTATTTGAGTTCAACAATATGTAAAATTGCAAGAAGCTTTGCGTTTGTAAATGCTGTGTGTGTATTCACAGAAAAGTCTGTAACAACAGCAAAAGTAATAAATAACATGGCTTTATTGCGAAATAGATATCACATCTCTTCACTATACAAAGTATAAACATAATAAGAAAAGTACAAATATCTCGATGTCGGCAATAAAGCTAGCCTCGGCTAAAGCTGTTTTTCAGACCACACGTAATCCCGTTTCAGACTCGCCTCAATCTACGAACTAGTCGTAAATTTACCAAATTTTCTTCCAGCACATTAACGGTAATAACGCGGGACTTTTTTTCAACGCTAATTGGTTTTTTTCCAGTAACGAAATTATCACACGCTAAAGCAACACCAGTCGAAGACATTCCAGTGAAAGAAGAAATTCCTGCAACAACGATTATTGAAACGCCGAAACCGTGAGTTATATAAAAGAATTATACACTTTCAAGATAATCCAAGATAATTTTTTCAAATAAACTTTTTGAATTTTCTAGCAGAAACGTAACACATGTTGTTCAGTCTCATTAATGTTTAGTATTTCCCACGTATCAAATTTCGTTTCTTTTTACGAAACGAAATTGAGAAATGCGTACTATATAAAACGAAACTTTTGTTGCGAATTGTTCAACACATATTCTTATCATGATATAGAAAACATATACGAGTTTTTATTTCGATAGTAAAAATGGATACACGACTGAGATTGAGATTGCGATGGAAGTTTATGTTATATTTGATGAGCTATCGATGGAAAAGATGTTGTATAGAAATTTAAATCAAACTAAGAATCAACAAAATAAGGTGCAGCTAAAAATTTAGTGGAGCGCAGTAAAAGTGGAATCAACACGTCGTAAAAATAAAATCAATTGAAGCGATGGTTTGTGAAGCTTAATATTATAAAGCTGTAGAGATTTGCCGACAAATAACAATTTCTAGAGCGGATAAAACGGCGAAAATCATAAAGTTTTGAATCGAACATATATCTGTGTAGCCTCTGGCTATGTTACTTTGATAAAATAATGTATGATTAATTTATGAAAGTGGAATCCTTAAACCGCAAAGTGAAACTGCACAATTTACATGTTCTCCTTTAGCAATCTCGAAAAAAATCGTAATTGGGTCATATTAATCCTCGAATACTTGCAATCTTCTTTGCTCTAACCTTGAGAGAGGAAACATTTACATCTGCGTATTAATTAAAAGCACTCGAAAACAATTACTCCGTTGTTCCTCGATAAATTAACGAGACACTCAGATTTTAGCGACGATGTCAGTAATAATGATCAAATGGACCTTGAACCTTACGGTTTCTCTGAATAGATTATATACTCCCGCAATGTTTCATGTAACATCTGTAACGAAAGTGCAACTATTCTTGGGCATTGATTTATCAAAATGTTGGTATATACATTAATACCGAAAGATTTGCTGAATATTTCAAGGAAATCAGTAGATTGAACATTCCATTCCGCTTGGGGAGCGGAATGTTTCCTCGCGCAATCATCGATCTCAATACATAACCATCCATTCTTTATTCCCTTGTCGTTCCTTCAAAGGTGTAAGCATTTCAAACGACCTTGCAGGAAACCGGACCCTACAAAACCTCCGAGCAGAGCTGGTGCTTGCAGAGTGTGCCTCAAGTCTTTCAAACCCGACGACTTTTCACGAACATGTTACGAATGTAAACATAAAGTCTGCGAAGACTGCGCTTCTTACTCAACGGCAACGGACTCCGACGATCCAGTAAATCCAATACATTTCTAATAGTACACTCCAAAAATGACCCATTCGAGTTAAGACGAAATCTCTTGCGTCAAGACATTATCCGTCTTAAGAAATATACGGTTAAGAAAGCATTCTCCTGACGCAAGAGAAAAGTTCTTAAGTCAAGAGAGCATTTCTGGAGGCAAGAAAAAAAGCTCTTGAGTCAAGATTGCCAACTTTTGATTCATCATGAATTGTCTTGTGCCAAATGATACAATTCAAGAATGTCCTTTTCTTGATTCAAGAGAGATATTTCTAATAGTGCAACGGATAAAATCATGGCATCGAATGGATAATTATCGATCGTCCGTTCACGCAAAATTTGAACGAAGACATTTTTACTTTGAAACTTTGCCTTGTAAACTTACGCTGAATAATTCAATTATTTCCAGTCAACGTGGAGATGTAGCGTATGCCGACGAAAACTAGCTTCTAGAGGTCAACCGATCGTTACTCAGGAATCAACAGATTCGCTCCTAGAGGTACCAGTACTCGAGGCACTTCAAAGACGTCACAGCGACGCGAAACTTGGTTGTCAAGGTGGGGGTCAACTCGGAGGACTCGGAAGTGGGCTTGCACCACCCCGTAGCCCTGAACTGCGAAGGCATTCGGACGTATCACCGGCCAGTCTTAAAGAACTTGAGAAGGTAGATGAAACGTGTCATCTAATTAAATATTATCACTGCAAAAACTCTCGGTGTTTCAAAATAAATTGCCGTCAAATCACTGAACACCCGACTCGAGATCCGTTTTTGCAGCGATGATAAACGTGTGATCGAGATTTAGAGAAATACGTGGAACGTTTGTGTTTGAATATTTTTAGTTGGAATCAATGTTTGTTTTATGGGACATTATATGTACGATTAAAAAGCGATCTAGCGCGGACATCAGGTGTGGCATTTATTTTGATTGCGAATGTGTCATGAACTTTTAGGCAATAGTAAACGTACGTCGACGTTACCAACCCTTGAGTTCCTCTCTTGCTCGATGTGCTATCTGCGCAATCGTGAATCTTTATGTCGAGGTCTCAACTGTCAGCTACAGTGTACGCAGTTGCCAAAATTATTTGTTCGCGAAGGCGTTCCGAACTGGTTTTTACGACTTTCACGACAGGGGAAGAGACAAATGAGAGTTCTAACGCTCTTATTGTCTCGATTTGTTATCCTTTCTTATCTTCGAGAGGAACCCGGAAGGTACCTTACTTTATCGATTGGGAATCTCAAGACTTATATTGATGAAATCCAAATTAATGAATTTACAATTAAATTTAAAAGCCAATTTCAAGAGAAAAACGCTCGGCGTTTTCAATATCAGTTTTTAATTTCGACAATTCATTTTTAAATTTAATCTCGAAAAGCAGTTTTTTCAATTACCTAAAACGTGCACCCTGCGGGTACCTCTTAATAATCCTTAGGCGGTCACTGAGTTATATGGCAAGCATGTTTGTTTCGTCGACTTTATTGACTCCGTTGAGCTTGCGAATCTAAATCCTTGTCTATCCTGTCGAACTATTTTTTCTTCAGCTTAGAATAAAACTTTTGATAAGAAAATGAGGAATCTAACGGCAAGAATTGATAGATAATAAGACGTTGTTTGATCATCAGAATACATTAAGAATCTTTAAAATGTTATAGGAAATGTATTCAACTCGGAGAAAGCCACGTATGAGTCTGCGAACAGTGGCAGAAATTTTACATCATGACACTCGAGTAAAATTTTAATATCAACAAAGGAATTAGTAAAACCTGCTGTTAATGCAAACTGATGCTTTCTCACGCCACAAATGCACGTAAAAGATGCACGTGCCACAGTTTTAGCAATGAGAGAAGTTGTATTCTGCGCTGTCAGAATTCATTCCTTCATTAATATCAAACCAACTCTTTCTGAAAAGTAATGCATCGGGAACGATCAGTTCAACCAAATGAGCACTCTAGTTAGTATTTCACGTTTTTTTTATATAAAAAAATACAAGTTCCCCATTTGTAGTTGGAAAACCTCATCTAATAAGTCGGGTTCGTAATAAATTACGGAGGTTCTATCCGCCTAACGCGAACAAAGTGAAACTTTTAAGATTCCATCTGCGAGTTGCGTAAGCGTAACAAAGAAGTAACAATTTATCGCAGAAAGTTCTCCGTTATCGGACTTGACAATCGAAATTTTATTTTCACTTCGAATTATCATCTCGAATAGCGAACACTTTATGCAATTAGAATAAATTCATATGCAAAACTTTCATGCTTTTATGCCAGCCGTTCGAAATTAAATTTTTCTTTTGAACTGTGATAGAACCTCCTTATGATAAAATCTTCTTAGGTCTTCAAGCGTCATCTTGTTTCCCCATTCTCCGAGATCGTATCGACAAACCAACACTTTTGCGTAGCAATGCTTTTAGCATGAGTTACTCACACATGTGTAATCTTCTCACGATACTCACATTATAACGTTCTATAAAGCTCAAAGCTCGGAAATTTCAATTGATTTCATGTTTTAACCGTACGTATCGACGATTCGAGAGTGTCGCCTTGAAAAGAGCTCGAATTATTGAGGTCGAAACATCGAGCCGAATGAATCTGAATCTGAAAATAACTTTATCAACTTTAATTTTTAGATGCATTAAATATGCATTTTTTCCACGCAACTTCAGTATGTAAAGAAGCTGATAAATCTCTCTTCAAGGTAGCACTTCAAGCAGCTTAAAGTATCTTTATGTGTATCTTTTTTCAGCACAAAAAAAGTTGCATAAAAAAATAAGACTGTTTTATAACACATTAATTTTGAACGAATCTTGAAATTGAGTATTATAATATATAGGAAAACCAAAAATTTAGATATTGTGAGAGAAAAAATTCTTTTTTGATTCTGAAGCTTTCTGAAAAAGCGACTTGACCCCATTTTGTTTTAAAAACGATTTTTTCATGTTTTTTATTCCTCTTTTGATCTAAAGTATGTAAAACTTTTGAAATTGCATCCCTGGTAAATAATCAACACTTTGCATAACCACTTAACCCCATTTTTCACGTTTCGCCCGGAATAATTTACAATTTTATCCGTTTTTGCCGGGCAGTTTTTACGATATCGTCTTCTCGGAGTCTGCTAAAATGTAATTCTGTCTCTTCAGCGTTTTGGCAACACCAAGATACTTTAGGACCATTTGAGACAGTTGATACGCTACGGTTGAACCAGGGTTTAGCTGAAATGTGTTGAAAACTGTACGATAAGTTCATGCCACGAAGCACTCGTTATACAAATTAGATCAAGGTACGACAGCATAGCTTTTCGGTCATAACTTTTTATCAGCTCGTTGTAATAAAAGTAAAATTTCCGGAATAAATCACAAAACCTTTCTTCGTGTGCCAACTCAAACTTTGCTCGTAACCACGTTTTTTATTGCAGCGATCCGAAAATACGAAAACCTCTCTTATCCGGTCTTGCCTTAAATCTAACGCACGCTTGCAGTTTCAACCGTTTCAGCTGACCATTTAGTTGCTGATCCAATCGACACTTGCGGAGCCCATTTGTTTTCAAAATTGGAAAATGTTCAACCAAGATTACAAAGAACGTAATACCGATATTGAAGTCATGTCAAATCTATTTACCCCTTGCAGCGAACAACAACTTTTTTCTACGAACTGAATGACATTTACTGGTTGTTGAGCTTTACAGCAAGCTTTGAATGTTGATTGGTCGCGCGCGAAGAAAACGTTTACGGGCATTTTAATCTCTCGAAGCGAAGATCCAATTTTCCACATGAATTATACATACGATCATGCTAAAGTTTGCCGTAAACGTTTTTTTGGTGCGGAAAAAGCATCATAGGAGCTCGAGCTTTAGCCATACGTGTGGTGGTGTAATTTGCATGGGTCCCTAATACCCTCGTAATTTTGTAGTTTCGAAAGGTTGCAGGAGAGCGTCGCGAAGAGCTCAGGTGGGAGAGGGAGCTGGAGTGGCGGAGCAAATCTCGGAGTGGCTCCCCCGATCGGCACCAGGATGACAGAGCGGAAAAAGGGGACAGAAGAAGAGCGACGAGTCCACAAAGATCAAAAGCCGCAAGTGAGAAAAGCATTTTCACCGGAGCATGGAATCACTTTCGTCCGAGGCGGGATCGTGATTTACACTTGGAAAAATATAGATTTCTACATTGCAGCGGACCAAGAAATAGCAGATGATGAGGAGGAGAGTCATCGTCGCTCGCGTCGGGGCGGAGGAACCGTTCGACGGAAATCAAGAGTGACGAGGCAACACTCGTACGATGACGAGCTGAAAAATGCCATGTCCTCGGGAGGACAACCCGGACACGGTGATCTCGGATCAGCGCTAATTCCGGCTCAGCTTCCCCGACGAGCTTCGGCGTACGATGTGTACTCAACACCAGGGAGTGGAGGCTTAAACGCGATGGCCATTGTTGCCGCTCAGCATAGGTCGAGTCAAGGTAAGATTCTTCGGAAAGAGCCCCCGATATCAAGGCGGTTTTCCGTCGGGTAATCGACTATTGGTATTCGAATCATGTTTTTCAAGGTTCTCGAGAATCGGAAGATCGATCCTCCTCGAGGAGGCCGTCGTTCCGTGAAGTGAAGCCCGTGTTGCCTTATGAAATGACTGCTGACGAAGAAAAAATAATTAATTTAGATACGACCACGGATGCTAGACAATCTTCGATTTTACCTCCGGACGAAGACAGACGAACGAGACGCAGAGCTTCTCAGTTGTAAGTGTTTCGTTGCAATAATTTTCGAAGAATTAGGATGTTTAGATCACTCCGAAGACGATCTATTGGAGTCAATACATTATCCGTCTTAATATACGGTCAAGAAAGCATTCTCTTGTAGCCAGAGAAAAGTTCTTGACTCAAGAAGACCAACTTTTGATTTGAAATGAATAATCTTGCGTCAGATGGTGAAATGCAAGAATGTTCGTTTCTTGATTCAAGCGAGATACTCCGAACAGTGCGAATGTTAAAAATGAGATTACGAACTGAAGTTTATCGAATAACTCGTGTTGCAGACCGGATATTAATGCGATAAGGGCCCTTCAATCAGTACCTAAAAATACTCCTAGCGCTATTAGCAGAGTTGCAGTAGAAGAACGTGAACTACCTCGACAAGGTAGTCTCGCTGATGGAGAAGGCATCAAGATTGTCATCCATGATGTCGATAGTGATCTAGGTAATGGATGTTTCGGAATTTTACTGCAAATCGAATTTTCCAGATTGTTACGTAACAGAGATTTTACGTGAATAAATATAAATTTGTGTTCATAGCATCGAAAACCAATGCAAAAAGAAAGGTGACATTACGAAAGGACTCTCTGGTAGACAAAAGTCATAGAAGTAAGCATAACCTATTTTCAAGAGCCTACTCGTTGCTGTCGTTTCATCTCTCATTAATAAACATTAAAAAATCGTCTCTAGCGTTTAAATTACGTTAATCAGTAGCTTGCAAGTGACTGAAAAACATTTGAGTGACATTTAATTATGCGTTGAACATTCGATACCGCTGTCAATCTTCCATATTACATTTGATAAGCTGAATGGGGTTTTACAGGTAAATGACATGGGATGTAAAGAACACGGAAACAGTAATATTATCTGAAATCATATTTAAGTTATTCAAATGAAATTATTTTTCGAGCTTTTGTTGATCGACATTCTAATGCTTTTCACGTTTTAAAATTCATTAAATAAACTCTTATCATTAAACTCCATTTATATAAACTTAACGCAAGCGGATTATTAATGCGGGTTCACTCACGTATATTTGTGTTCTGGTAATGTTCCAGCTCGTGGTTTTGGCATGAGAGTTGTTGGAGGGAAAATTGGATCTGATGGCCGGATGTTTGCATACATAGTCTGGACTGTGCCTGGAGGTCCCGCGGAAAAAGTTGGTCTGCAACAGGGAGATAAGGTACGCGCTGTAACTTCATTCTTAATAACAAAAAAAATCAAACGACGTTAATGCACGATTATGCATTAACTTTAATAATTAACATATCGGAACATTTGATTGATTGTTGCAGATTCTCGAATGGTCCGGGGTGTCTTTAGTCGATCGAAGGTTCGAAGACGTCACTCAAATAATAGAGAGATCCGGAGACGTTGCCGATTTGGTAGTTGAGCATGCCAATGACATGTAAGTGAATTTTCATGTAAGCGTTTACATAAAAAAGCTGAGCGATTGAAATTGATCGAGACACTTTGTATCGTTTTAGGGTTGGCGATCTGTTGGACGAGCCTGGAACGGCGCAAACTTCGGGAAAATCATCGGGGAATATGGGACTACAACTTGGTAAATATTCTACAGAAATTTATTATTGTTGATGTATTTTTTTGTGAAGTGAATCTTATTTTTGGCGTAACCCATCGGGACTCGAACCATTGAAAAGCAACGTTCGGGGGAAATATAATTTTTTAGACCGTTCGTGGAACTTTTATCTTAACAAAGCATAATTCTTTTCAGAAACGGAAACAGATAAAATGCCCTCGTCGCCGACGCGAAGGAAATTGCCAAAAACGCCGGTATAATGAGTTAATAAATTGAGCCTACACGTGACCTCATTATTTGTGTCTTATCTCTCTCATTGCTTACCTTTTCTTTCTCTTCCATTTTCACACGCTCTTCAAGAAGACGCGCATTAAGGCTAGAAGTTCATTATTTGTCATCTTGGAATATCAGAAACGTTTGCCCTCGGCACGGCAGATAATCATGTGTTTATTATCCTGTACATATTTTCATGCGTCGTGTATTTACGAATTATATGTATAAAGTTGTGTGCAATCGTTAGATATTAGTATGCCTGCGTTTTGTACATTAATTTTACGTTTATGTACGTACCCCATTTATTCAACTACTTTCCGGGAGAAACTAAATCAGAAGAGACGTCATGTGAAGGAAATTAAATGATACGATCGGAACTATTTCATTCCCGGTTTTCTGTACCGCGCAGAATACTTTTCCTATCAATTTTAACAGCTAATTCTCACCGATGTCACAAACTGAATGATATTCCGAGCAGAAATAGAACTTCCGTGCAATCTTTTAATTAATATTTCGAAGATTTTCGCTCATTCGTCACTGGCGATAAACTCTTTTCGCTGTATGAACTTATTATTTGCTTTCCTTGCAAAATTTTGTTTAAAAAATTTTTAGGTGGGAAATTAAAAAACCCGAACGACAAAAATTATTTAATTTATTTCAGCCGAGTTTTAATTCGCGTAAACGTAAGAGATTTCCAAGGCTGTCTAAAAAAATCATCTACAAATTGCACTATAAAAATATTACAACTTTTTGATCATGTTCATTGTGTCTTATAAAGTTAGAAATTTTCTGCTCCTAATGATTGAATTCATCAATTCTTTTCATCATTTATTGACGTTTCTACTGATTTCACCTGGGATTGAGCATGTGCTTGAGAGAATTTTCCACTGTTCACAACCATTCCATTAAAAAATCGACGACGACTCGAAAACTCTCTACAAAATTTAAAATTTTCGCGATTGATTGTTTGATGTTTTCAATGAATAAAGGATGAATCGCAAACACTTGCTCAATCTTCGATTTTGTGTATATCGAAAACCATCGAAATCTGACTGAATTGTAAATACTTGCACGCTCGTCAAGTGTTGAAATATGTTTTTTAAATGTTTGAAGAATCACGTATTTCTTAGATAATAATTCTGACCTCCACAATGAGGACAGTGGAGGAGAAAAAGCTTTCGCCCTTTTGCACCTTTGAAACTTTTGCGAGCGTGAAAGAACATAATATCTTTGCAGTAGAACAGAAAAAATTCTTCTCCAGGATGCGGATAAAGTACGGTCACCGAATATCGTCAAAGAATTTTATCAATTTTCAAATAAACTCCCAGTCTTCCAGAATGACGTTTTATAATAGTGAATTGCGATTTTCAACAAAGCTAGATCATTGATCAATAGTTCAATTGCGATACCATAAAGCTTTAAATGACGTATAAGCTATTTATATGACAGATTTTCTATAAAGATTCCAGGAACGAATCAATTTTTCCATCACATTATGTTCTAGTTGTCACAATTAATACGCTTCATTGTCGAACCAACTATGTTTTGTATTTGGAAGTAGTAGCTTTAAATTTTGATGTGTAAGTGTAACATAACGTTCTGTTGTGTGTAAATGTATCAAATGGTTGCACGTACGTTACTTCGTAAGCAACATATTTCTCTTTAGAAATCATCTATGGCGAGGTTGTGAATATTCAAAGAAACATTGAAGAATTGATGTAAAACTTAAGAGCGGGCGACAATCCACATAAAGGGTATGAAAAAGTTGTTTGATGTTTTGAAGAGTTGGTTTGAGGAAAACCAACTACAAATAAACATTTTGTTCTCATCATCTTCACGAGCTCGCAAATTGACAATACTAATATCGCGAGTTTCGTGTAAGAACGAGCTTAGTTCGCTGTTATTGATTACAGCTACAGCAGCTTCAATTAGAAGGAAAATCATTAACAAGTCTCTAAACGTGTAGACGAAATAAAAAGTTATCGTGAAGCTTTTAGAGCATTGCATGCTTGTTGGAGTATAGTTTATTATTATAAAACTCATGTTTCTCCTGGGTATCGTAACTACAGTGCCCAACTTCCTATTAAGTTGGAAGAAACATAACATCCCAGGGAACTAGTAATATTTCAGCTTTAGGTAGAGTCATTAATACCTTCTGGAAAAAAAGACCGTTCCCACATATTCGCCAGTGCGTTTGCTTTTGTCTTAAATTTAAAACTGGTTTAAAGTGTTTTCAAATTTCCATTTTTTGCGTGTTTAATAATAATGCGGGACAATAAAATTAGGGAGAATGGTCTAGGATGAGGCACTTTCCGTTTTATAGAATCAATTTAAATGCGCTAAACTTTTATTATTTTTGGTCGTTTATCTTTCTTGTGGATCGAATAAAAATGTGAATCAACATTAAAAATATCGACATGAAATATGAAGGAATATTCCGAGATGTTGAACGGTACTTTGGATTCTTTCACCGAGCATTTTAACACTGAATGAATGTCAATGTTCATCAATGAATTCCGTTTCAACACGAAAAGATGTAAAACTTGTTTCATAAATATTAAACAACTGCGAAATCAATCAATTGACAATAAGTCACCGTATATTACTTCAAGTATCATAAAAGTGACATTTATTATCAGTTTGAAACATAATCAATTATACGGGGCTGGACTATAACCATTTATACACCGCGGTCATATAAGAGAGTTATTTTTAGAACACTTTTTGATATGAGCCTACACAAATTATTACGACTGTTTTAATCCGTACACTGTCTCAATCTAGAGTACTCTTCTCTTCTTATTCCATTTATGGTACATAATCTTTGAGCTAAATAAACCTTCAGAGCGTGAAAATGTACAATATCGATGTGCTAGTTTGTCATAAACGGGTACTTAGAAGATTGGCATTTATAACTCCGTTTTCAAAAAATTGATTAAAGTACGTTGCCAGACATTTCTAAAATTCGTCTTTCTGTATGATCATCTTGTTTTCTTTCTTTTTTTCCGCTGTCTTCCATAAAATATGAGGGAATGAATTCAGATCTTTTTTATAACATGATAATTCATTATAGAATGATTCCTTTTCCGACTGAAGAGAGATTTTAGCACTTGGGTGAACCTTTTATTCGACCAGTTATTATCTAGAACGCCCCTAGCAGGCATTTGGTATACACAATTCAGGATAATAAACGTTTTTTTATCGTTTTTTTCATCCTTATACTATTTTCTCACTTTTATACGACGGAAAATGGGGATTTAAGAAAAGGTCAGATTTTCTAATCTTTCTATCATATCAACACCCAAGCTTCTTACACTGACGATCATGATCAAATATAGAAGTGCAATCAATAATATAACTTCTGAATTTTCATAGTTTTTTATGTAAACTGCGTTACAGGTTACGGATTTACTTGATGTGCCGCGTGCTAAAATAGACTTAGCCTGTAGATATAAAGGGTAGGCCTTATATAGATCAAAGAGTTCAAGCAAAATTTATAGAACGCCCTACATCGCATCTGATTTTTGTTTACATTTTTCATATCGAAAATCGATAAACCGAAATGATTGAACTGACATGGCGAATCTAATAAATCTTTCATTGTAAAAAATAAGAGTTTTCACGGTAGACTTTTTTCATTTCTTAATATTTTTATTTACGGAATATGCGTATGTTCGTGCAA
The DNA here is from genome assembly GCA_022816865.1 of Zelostemma sp. ZL-2020. Classification (NCBI taxonomy): domain Eukaryota; kingdom Metazoa; phylum Arthropoda; class Insecta; order Hymenoptera; family Platygastridae; genus Zelostemma; species Zelostemma sp. ZL-2020. The sequence goes on from JABFQM010000953.1 coordinate 25,283, forward strand.
GTACTGGCCGCAGTACGAAAGTAAAATATGTAAAGAGTCTTGTTTTTGCCGATGAAAGTTTTAGACATTTCAGTGAAGTGGCCCCTCGAGTGAAGGCAGTAAAGGAGAAGGTTCACATTCTTATTTGGCCGATTTAGCTCCTTGTATAACTCGAATAAACGAAGAGTGATCGCATTGCTTGAAAGATGGCTTAGACGTCAAGAATTTATAGCGCGCTAAAGGGAGAGTCCACTGCAATTTTCACTTATAACTTACATTCATATAAATTCACAATTTTACACATCACCTAATATTACTTTGAAACAAATTTTACTATCATCTAATTCAATCTAAAACTTTTGGGGTTACAAAACTAGTAACTAACAAGAAAGTAACATCCAATCCATTGGTTCTAAAAATAAATTTTCAATATTTCAAGCAAAAATTATACTTTTATTCGCGTGAATAAAATTGTATGAGTTCTGTAACCGCAAAAATTTTTGCTTGAACAGCTGTAAAATGTAAGGGAATGTCGTCTAGGTTGGGACGGGTTTCTTTGGATGCTGATATCTCCTTTTCATAATAGTATTTTTCGACTTTTATTGCACCGTTTGAAAACTATATTAAGTGGCTTACTTTCTGCAGATAAGAAATATTTCATGACAATTTTAGAAAAAAATTATAATTAATTTTCTGCATGACTGCAAATCGACGTAAAAATTTTTTGTCGTATAGGTTGGGACACTTCTGAAAACCTGAATAATGCATGACAAAAATTTGTTATAACACAACAGTGTACCTTTTAGTCAAAATTTATTTGTTCAATTGTAATTTAGAATATGAATAAGCAACTTTACGTCTAATTTACATCTATTTTGACAAATTAATCTGATTTCCAGTTTTTACATGTAAAAAAACTTGCACGCATGTTGGCACTATAACATTACTTTACTGACGATTTCAATACAAAAAAAAATTGTTTAGGTATCAAAGAAAGTGTTCCAACCTATAC
>JABFQM010000954.1:0-26258 GCA_022816865.1 Zelostemma sp. ZL-2020
ATAAACTGCATTTTCGTCGATTTCTTAGGAACATCTGAATTGAAGAGTTAATTTGTTTCTCAATTTTATTGAATGTTTTGCGGTTACGATACCTGTAGTAAAAGCACAATATTGAATTTATAATTTTTATTTCCAATAGGCTCAAATGGAAATTCCCGGAATGGATAGTTTTAAAATTATGATGGATGACTTCAAAGGTTTGATGGATATGGCAGGTTCACTGTGCGATTTACTGTCCGAAGGAAACCCTTTGCAGATGCCTTGCGAAATGCTTATGCAAGTTGTTGCAATGTTTAAACCATTTGCCGAGCAAATAATGAATATGATGTAAGGATGTAATTCCTTGTATGAAAAATAAATTGTTCCGAAAGAATGAATCACTCATTAATGCAAACTGCTGTATAATTTTTGAAATCCATCAATCTACGATTTAATCAATCCTTTAGCGGACGCAATATGTATAGTCTCTAGTACACTACATCTGATTCAACTAAAGACAATAGTTTTTTTACATCAATAAAACGTTGTCCACAAATTAATTGTAGAAAGACGTACTTTTCAAATTGATTTCAATTACTTTAATTCGGAAAACGTTGATGATATATGTTGCATGTGATGGACATTAATTTTTCGACGCGTCTGATCTAAATTGGGCTTTATTTTTGTCGATTTTAATTGTTAATCTCACGGCGTGACTTCTGTCGACATTCGCGTTCGGCACACTTTTTTCCTATGACAATTTCAATTCAAACATAACGAATTTATTTGGGAAAACCACCTGGTTCTATTTTTCGATTATATGCAATGATTGCGTAGCGGCTTTGAGTGCAAATCAAAGACAGTGAATTTGCGAAATTGAAATGGACAATATATTTTCAGCTGATCACGAAGAACGAAAATGATTGAGCATATTTTTCTTTGATGTCGCGTTTATCGAGTTTCCATATTTCGGTATGGGACAAAATTTAATAATGATAGAAATTGTTTCTTGAACTTTTATTCGCGGAAGGAAACCAGATTTTCTCCGTGGAAAAAAGATGACGTCGATGTATCTTGAATAGGACGTAACCGGATGTTTTCACAGCGAAGACGTAAAAAAGATTTCCATATAAAAAATTTGAACAAGAAAATAAAGGAAAATTGATAAGAAATAACGGTATAAGTTTTCTGCTTTTGCGAAATGTTTTATTCGTTTCGTTTGTACTTTCTACTTTGGCGACAGGAGTTAATTTTGCATTGATAATTCCCCATTATACATATTTTTGTGATAATAAAAATTTTTAAAGCAAAGCTTCGAGGATTTAGTGATTCGAAATTTTATATTCTGTAACGGGCTTTTTTGCTGTAAATAGTACATTTTTAATTACATTTATATCCTGGAAAAGTGAAAGTTTGTTATCAATTAAAAAATTATGATTTAATTTTCATCTCAACATCCGTATTTCGAAAAATTTGTGGCTGACGAAAATCTAGAGTGAATAAAAGATTATAAAGAATGGGAAAACAAAAATTGATTGATGTAGATGACCCATCACAAAATTTATATGTATTTCATTAAATTTCTGAAAAGTTCATTGGATTTTCACAATATTCGCGTAAGTAATCGGTCATTAAGACCCCAATAATTGATTTATTCTTGCGAATACATAATAAACATGCTCGTCTTCAATTTTACAAGACAGAAAATAAGAAACCATTAGATAGACTAAGTACAACTCTTCGAGCAGATAATTAGCATCACTGAATAATCATTTAATAACTAAACGCTGAGTAATGGCAGCTTCAATTTAATGATTGTGTTTCATAAGCATGTCTTGCTAATGTATCAACCATTTATTTTCAGGAGTTACGCACAGCTAATATTAGAATACATACAACCGATCGATTAATTCGTGATGCATTGTAATGTAAAGAAAAACATATTCAACGTTTAATCGTACTATTTCAGTATAAATATAGCATTTTATAAAATGCTATATTTATACTGAAATGCTATATTTATACTATAGTACTATAGTATATAGTACTATATAGTACTATAGTATAGTTGAGTGCTATATTTATATATATATTTATACTATAGTACGAGCAAATATGTATAGTTATTCTAATTTGCTTTATGGAAGCCAGAAAACAATAAAACGTATTTCATTTCGATAATAACCAATTGCGTGGATCCATTCCTCCAACTGAATAAAAAACGAATCGATATCGGCGCGAGATTAATATTGTTAATGAAGAAAATCTGAATAAAGCGGACGAATTGGAAAAGACTGGCGGTAGTCATTCGTTAACGAATGCTAATTAAACATTTTCCTCCACAAATCTTTCAGCTTATATTCTCTCCTGTTGAAGTGGACCATTCTTTGTGGCCTTGGCACCTTAAAGGAAGTCATCCCTAGCACTTTCGCTGTTTAACTCATAATTTATGGCTTTAGTTGTAACTCGAGTTTCAATTCGAACGTGCACCTCTTCTGTTCTTATCCGTGACTCATTTCCTGTGTATCCTACAGTTTCTCACTTCCTTGCAGGATGCGTGCATTTCATATTTGAAGCAATATGTACTTAGTTTAATTATTTGCCAACTTCCCAAGCAAAGCATTCATACAGAGAAAGCAATGAGGCCTACGATTGCGTCTTTGACTTTGCCATTATAATTTAGATGCTCATTATTCATTTTGCAACCTTTTCATTACTGTTGAAAGATGTAATTCTGTTGCTGTTATCATGTTTGGCAATTGATGGGGAATTATGAATTAATGTAAGTCGCAATTGCGATCCGGAGGTAAAAAGCGCGTATGATTTTCAATGATTCAAGTTTCACCGCCACAGCAATTAATGAAGCAGTAATTTGGCACTGCATGCATATGGATGATTCTCAGAAAAGCGAGCACCTTTGAATTTCAAGTTTAACATACTTGGAAGAGAAACAGGCATAATATTGAAACGAAATGTAATTTCCATCAGTGCATGTAATTTCGTAATCACATGCAAATCTTGTCATGCTCAATTTGTAGTATTCAGACCTTATTTTTCATGAGAAAATATCAATAGAGAAAATGATGTAATTCGAGTGAAAAAAATCTTAGACAAAAAAGCACCGAATTTTTCTTCAGTAGGGCGAGTTGCGCTTTAGGAATATCGATTCAACTGATTGGCGTAATTGAAAGGAGAACACGATCCCGTATAAATAAAGTCAGTTCAATATTTGCTCGAAAGACGCCCAATCTCGATAACACGAATTCGCTTAGCTAATGATTGCAGCGGTAGAATCATTATCATTAAGTCAGCCTAGAAAGTTTGTATCGCGCACGGGGCTTGAAACGGAACGAAGTAATTTTAGACTCTTTATTAAAATATCCAATTCAAAGCGAATTCAGACAGAGTTATATATTAAGTTGCTGAAACATTATATAGTCTCTTTATTAAATCTTTTGAAATCCAGCTTCTGCTCGTCGACTGAAAAATATTTTTAATTCGATTGTTGCCAGTTGTAAAGATGGGGTGTATCTTTTTATGTACTAAAGAACATAAAAATCACATTTTTACGAATCCCTTATTAAATTCATTGACTTTTGTCTTTTCATATTTCGATTGTCCTTCTTAGACGCCGTATTATACAGCGATAAAAAATTATTGCCCTTGCTGAAAGGGGACCCTGCACCCTAAAAAGCGATGGATAAAAAGCAATTAACCACGTTCTTTTTATGATAAATAATGCAAACAAATTTCAATTAACAAAATGAAATTACCCGGGTTCTGTAAATGTTCTTTGAGAAAATATGTTAGTAGTTTAACGATATCCTTTTCCTCGACCGTATAATTGAGCGAAAACTTTTTCAAAGGCAACGGCGAAAGAATTACAAAGTTGATGAAATTTCGGCATTGCATGACTTCGTGATGGTGTGCCAATTTGTCTGACCAAATGCGACTATATACTACTTGATATAAAGTAAGGAAGGCTAGGTTACGCTATACGTTTTCCATGGCAATCACTTTTGGTTCAATTAAGCCACTTGGCGGTACGGTAATTCCGCGTGAGGATTTAGCAGAAAGCCGAAATGCCCATTAGACAGCAATAACTAACTTAGTTATGACGCCGAGAACTGCTGTTTCCGGAGCCTTGGACGACGGTCATTACCATCTAGAGCTCGATTGATCGCTCCTTACCCCATCGTCTCATAAGTATATTCAGTTGCGTCGACTTTTATCTTTCACCTTTTTGCGTGAACGAGATTCCATGATGGCGAACTTTACGGTATGGGAATCGCTTAACAACAATTCAGTTCTTCGTCTCAGCTTATGTCTGTATTCGAACGGGGGACGAATCGCGCGGAAGAAATCGATGTTTTCACGCTGGTGGGAAGTCATTCGGAGTTTATGGATGGAAATGTTTATAAATTGTAGAACTTGGGAGCACGTAAGAGCTCGGCGTATGAGATTTCAGCGATACTTTATCAGATATGACAAAGAGCGAGGCTGTAACGTAGAAAAATGTTGCACCGAAGCAAAAACATTGTGAGCAATTCGCATTTTTTGGAACATTATTACTAAAAAAAAAATAGTCGCGGTAATGTTCAACGCGAATAAAGTAGCGGGAAAACAAAATCATTCACCGAGTGCGAGGGAATAAAAGTAATGTTAACAAATATACACGCGCCGTTGAAAATTATTTGACGCGCAATAAATCTGGTGCGAAATATTGCAGTACTTGTTTTCGCAACACCAAATGCAGGCGGCGTGGACATTGATATCATGAGCGAGGATCCAGCATTTTTCGAAAGCGCCAACATACAGGAAAGCTCGTCGCCCTCTCCTTTTATAACATTAAAAGTGTTCCAGGTTGTGGCGTCGTTATTTACCTAACGCGCCTATTTATGATTTTACTTTGCAATGCTAATGACAGTTGGCCCCTGTCATTTAGGAGTTATTGGAATCCCGCCAGGCACAGTGTCTTTTTTCATGTATTACCGATCCTTTTCACGTACTACCGACATCGATCGACATTCTATACTTGACGTTTCCCTGCTAGTATTCACGCCATGACGCTCACGTTATAACCCACATCAAAGGTCTGCATAAGCAGGCGTTGTCCACAGAGATGCTTTAGTTTTTGCCTTGATATATTCCCTACGGGATTATGTAATACAACTTCGCTACATGAGTGCATGTGTGTATATTAATAAAATATAACATAGACGAATGCAAAAATTGGGGAAAGGGCCTTAGATCGAGACAGTCAAACTAATTTTTGGTCATAATTGTTAAAAATATTCTGAAAAATTACAGAAACTTTCCATTATAACAATGCTGAAACGCTCCAAGTTTTGCCAAAACCAAAACAAAAGGAATCACTTTTGTGGCACTCGGAGTAATTTTTTTATCTTGAAATAAATACAAGTTTCCAGCAAATTTCGTATCGAACAGGATCTCTTAATTTTCTATCGAATTCATTTATTAATAGTGTTTGAGGAACTATTTTCTGAATTCTTGCATTTTCTTGACTAAAAATAATTTTATTGAGTTCTCATATCAGTAATGGTTTTCCGAAGTTTTTCCAAGAAAGAATTATAGCTCGATGTTTAAAACGAATTTTAGATTGATTAAGAAGGGGTTAAATGACAAAATAGAGAAAGATAAAAAAGATATCTTTTCTTAATTTAAAAAAAATTAGACAAGAAAGTAATAAAAAGTAATTCATCTTCAAGTGCATGAAATTCCGAGGCCACGCTAAATTACAGTCCTCACTTTCGAAGTCCACACTAAAGAGCTTTAAGTGTACCGGAATACTATTGAGGCATCGATCGTAATGAAATTATTAGTTTATTGATTGAGAATAAAATTCAATTTTTATTTTCATTACAAAATATCCAATAACGAATAATTAAGTGGATTCATTGAAAAAAATCTTATAAACTTGACGTTTTACCTACAAAGCACCCGTACACTACTGAAGGTAACAAATTTTTACGATACGGGTTCTTTGACACCTTATTTGAAATATAAAAGACGGTATAAAAAGGTTTGAAGCGAAGTAAAACTGTATGACATGAAATTCGATCAAGTAGTAAAATAACAATAATCGAATAACGAGACGAAAATTGTTATGACCTCAAAAATATTTATTCGTATGCATTTTTTGTAAATCGTCGCATTTTCATCATTCAAGTTTCGCGCGGCATGTAATTTCGCGAAAAAAAGTTGAAAAGGTTCATACTGTGATATAATCCGCTGAAAACGGCCAACAGCTTTATTGTAATACTTGCCAGGCAAACTGACCATGTATTCAGTACTACTATCGGATACGCCGCTGTCAGTCCATAAATATCGTGAACAAAACGTTTTTCGTGCTTTCAATATCGCTGATGTTTCGACTGACGACTCATTTCTCCGAAAGAAAAATCGTCGGTGCCCATTCACCGTATATTTTTAACGCCCAAAAAGTTAATCCACTTTTTTGTGTTTTTCGCATGCCAAATAAATTGAAATACTAAGAAATATATTGAGGCATTAATAGATTAAATTACACGGTGCAACAGTCCCAATTATGCAAGCTTTCTGAAACGGCTTTTTAGTTCCTTGGGTCCGCTAAACATAATACTGACAACAATTTTTCAAAAATCGTCGAAATTAAAAATAAATAAATGTATAAAAAAACAGATCGCCTTTGGAAACGAGGAATTTTCTATTCTCACGAAACTTGGCCACTGGAGATTTTTGAAATCGTTGAATTCATTTTCTGAATTAACTCGACTCTAAAACGATTTGAAGATAACAATGAGGCGCAACAATGATAAAAAATCGCCACAAATTGTGAAGAATAGGGAAAAATTGTAAAAAATTGCTGAAATATGCTCTTGTATGCAATAATTTACTATTATTTTCTTTTTCATTCCTTTTGATACAAAGAAAAATCATTTTGTAGCATGCCAGTACAATATAATTGAAATAATAAAAAAAACGAACCAAAAGAAGAAAATGCACGCCAAACTGAACGCCTTAAGCGCCAATCAATTTGAAGAAAAATACTCACTCATTTTTTCCTTTTTCCCATTAAAGCTTCTACTGCGTAACTTACATGGATTTCTAAATACATGTAAGTAAAGAATAAAATTGATATAGCCAAATTTTGTGCCAAAAATGGCAATGATATAAAAATGTTTTCATTAAATTTATTCAATATGTCCACGACTTCTGTATCATGTTACAAGCGTAAACTCGTTTTAGAGGCAAACCAATATATGATTAATAAATTCAGTGATTCAAAAAACCCCCAGATACCAAGTCTCGGCTCTTGTTATAACATTATCGTTTATTCGTTAGAAATGCGACAGAAATACTTTGTCTCTTGAAGCAGTTTGTTTTTTTTCCAAATTAATTTGAAAAAAATCATAACGACGTGGAAAAAACGGATGGTATCATCGTTTTCAGCGTACCCAAATTAATTGAGAACATGTTTAAGAACGCTTGCATAATTTTTTTTAAATCCTTTGCATAATGTTATTTATGTCGGTTGCAGATAAACATTTTTTGAGGGAAGAACAGCGTGACGATTAGATTTAATTTCTGGTATGTTTTCATGTAGCTTTTAAACCCTTTCTACATGGAGTTTATGGGAATCGATTTATTAAAGGACTGGATATGAATAAAGGATTAGGGTTAAGGTTCTACATAAGGGCATTCAAAGTCAATTGGATAAACTGCTACGAGCGTTATTGGAATTTTGTCATGATGCGATTAAATTAATGACCGCCTTTAAGACTCGGGAAGCAGCTATAATTGCATATTATCGCACTTTCCCACAGTATTCAATTCATTACTATAGAGAAATTCTTAAACTGGGCATCAGATCAAAATTAATTCAATTAATTGGATTATAACGAGTTGATTGTTATCCCATAATTGTGATGACAAAGTTCACATTATTTCGATGAGAATTAAACCGGGACTTTCTTTGCTGGAAAACATGATTTCCCAAACATTTTACATATTCATTAGAACAATTGTGAAATGTCACTTTGAGCGCTAACGCTATTTTTGCTCATGCCGCCAGTTTTTTCCTCTTGAGTACAAGTGCTCGGCCATAAAAAGTGTCACTCGTTATAATCTATTTTACATCGTATTTCACGCACGGTGAACAAGATCAGGACACCGAATGTGGCTTCAGAGACAAACTTCGGAATAAGCTGTCTTCTTGGTGACACCTAACTTATTTTAGCCGCGAAGTTTTTTTCTCAAAAAGATTTAAAAAGCTTTGAAAGCTTATTAGCTTTCAAATATCTGGCGTCGATCGAATAATGTCTTCAATATCGAAGCAAGTAAACTGTGTGTTTTCTTACACTTTGAATTTTGAACAAAACTAATTTTTTCATTCCTTAAATGAACTGAAAAAGCAATTCATTTAGTATTAAATTACAAACGTCAGATTCCGAGGTTTTTATTGCACAAGAAATTTGACGCGAAATGTCAATTAGAAACCGGAACTGTGCATAAAATACAAAGAAGAAGTGGATTTTATCTCAAGTGCTTTAATTGTCCATAAAAGACTGACGGCACAGAAACTGCAGCGACGGGAGTTTATAATTTTCGTCTCACCGATCTTACACACAAGCGTGCATATGCATGAAAGCATCAACGAGCTCGGCATTACCATAATTATGATTTCCATTCAAAGCACAGATAACTAGGAGGGACCACAGTAATTTATATTATCTTTCGGCTTGTTACGAGTATCCTTGTCTCTTTCTCTCCCGCGGACGAAGAATGTATAAACTCTTTGCACGTACGATCGTCGACAAATGTTATCTTTTTGCTTTCTAACAAGCGGCACGAAAGTCACGTACGACAGTTTCATGCTGGGACAATTTGAGAAAACTGGACTTGGATTGTGGCAGCTCGCATCGCTCGGCGCGGAACACGCTCTTTCCTGCGCACCGTACTTCTTATCGAATCACGTTTAACAAACTTTGGATCCTTATTGAATATTTTTACTCCGATAGAACGAGACGCTGCTGGAGATTTATGGCAACGTTACTCAAAGCAAATCTCCCCTGGAAATTGTGTACCACGATTCGATGTCGAATTATTTAGGATAAAAAATGCTTTATCCTGGAAAATATAAGTTTCCAGGGAGTGGTGTATCGGTGTATGATCTTAGATTATACTCTTGCAGTTAAACCATAAAGACATAAAATGTTGAATATATTTCTACTTCAACGAGAACTGTGTCATAAATGTCACGCGAAGAGCAGCCCTTCGAAAAAGAAGTGTTTTCGTGGTATTGTTATTTTCATTACAGAATAATTAAAGGGGTAGACGTTATTTTCATTCGCGTTCGTAATACTTGAGGGACTTATATTACTTTAGACACTTGAAGTTGTAGTAGAAATTTCCTGACGTTTTCAAGATTTAAAGATCCTCAACGTTGGAAAAGCGGGCTTTGTCATGTGACAATGATTTTCCAAAACATTAATAAACAATTCTGAAATATCAATTGGTACGACTATTATTTTACTCAGTTTTTCTCTACTTTGAGTCACCTTTTTCCTGAATTCACCAACTTTAGAATAAAAAGTTCATTTAAAAAAATTATATTAATTAAGACACAAGTCTATCTTATTTTGCGACGATGTTTACTAGATTGAATGTTTACAAACCATTCACAGCAAAATGATTGCAGATAAATGAATGAGGATGCAAGTGTAAGCAGTAACAAAAGAATAACATCCAAAAAATGCATGTAATATTAAACAAACAAAATTCAAATCTCCAGTTTTTTATAACTAGACATTTTTGTACTTTGTTACATATCAATGTACTTTGAAACATTGTCAGCATAAGATGTGTCGTTTTTGCTTGTTACATTCTTATAATATTAAAACAATAATGACCACAAACACAATGGCTAAACGAGATGACTCTAGTATTATTTGTTAATTTGTTAATTTTGGATTGTACAAATGGAGTTTTGGTCGTTTGTTTCGGTACTGAAAATCGTCACTTAAAGAAGTTATCAGTTAATTTCATTGTAAAAAAATTCCTGATTTTGCTTTATTCCCTGGCTATTCTATTTTTTCCGAGTTGCGTGGTAAAATATCTCTAAATGAATACGCAAATCACGTTTTGTATTTCATTATCTTTGCATGCAAAAATTTGCAAGTGGTTAACATTTTTTTTGCAACTGTTATTAGAGTATTTTTGCCCTCGTAGTTAGTACTAAATTCTTTAGTAAAACTTAAAAAAAGTCGGAATTTATGTTTGTCAAGATTAACTGCGTTATCTTTAGGCAACATTTCATTTCACCGTAACTGTGCTTCCGACGTTCCTCATATTTCTCGTCCACGACTTATTACATGATCACACACTGTTGTCGCTTTTTTCTGGATGCAACTAAGCTTGGGCATCGATTCAGCTTACGTTAATAATGAATTATCGATTATTAAACTCTACGTTGTTCTATACGAAAATTGAGTTTCATTTTCGTAATGACTATTCTCTTGGAAAGCACGAGTGTATTCAAAACACGCGGATAATGCCCGTTCTGGCTCTTAGCCAAACTCCTAAGAACTTAATTCATTCTCGAATCTTGTAGTTTTGAAAAGCGATCATCGCGTCACAAAGTTTTTGAGTATTTCACGAGGGAGATATATCCTTATCTTCTCCAAGTTTTATCTAGAATTTGTATGAAATAGCGCCTTGTTCACAACTGTGCACATAAACCAATAAACGGAATTAAATGCGCTGACGATATTTGCAAACTTGAAGGGAAAATCCAAGTTTTTCTAGTTGATAAACGTTCTTACTCATATTTTTGTTATCCTCGGTTTGAAAGTGAGAGTTTATAGTAATAATCATTTGAAGGAAACAAACTAACCGAATTAATGTAGTTGATGAGGGACAGACCTCCGTCCCATGGATTCTCTAGTTCGCAAGATAAATTTGCTGGCCTGAGAGCATGGGACTGTTCGAGTGTTCTTAAACCGACCGCAAACACCTGCACGCTATCGTACATTAAAGCCGGTTCAGCCTGAAAAATAAATAATGATCGGGTTAAAAAGTGTCGAAGCTTACATCCTGGATATATGAGAATTCGCGAAAAAACAAAGCCTAAATATTCTTACTTAGTTTTATTCTTATTTAGATACATTTTAAAAACATTTATTGTATCGTCGTTTTTTAATTTCAACTCCCAGCAGTTTTTATCTGATTTCAAGACATTCAATAAACCCAGCACAGAAAAAATTGATTTTGCTCTCTTAACAAGTTTAACGTTTGACTCATGCGAAACCCTCGTTATCATTATAAGGAAAATCGCTCCGTTCAATCGCACTCTGCATAATAAAGCAAAACGACGACGAATCGTTCGCTAAGTTTCACGAACTACCATTATTCGACGTTAAATTCAAACGCGCTTTATCAGGATCCGGAATTTTAGCTTGGCATTTAATCCACAGTCGGCTTTTTTACACGTTAATTTGTACTAATAAATTTCATAAGATTATTTTTGACTTTATGATTTTAAAGAAGTGAATGTAACAGAGTTCTGATACAGTTCAATTTGTAAATTGAACGAAATGTGAAATTTATCATTTTTTCTAATAGATTAATTGTCGTGAAGTGCATGTGGATGAAACATCGAGTTCGAGGAAAGATTGCAAATTCCAATTTGCAAGTACTATAATAACAAATTTTTTATTCATTCCAAATGTTCAAATTAATTTTTTACATTTACCAAAGAGAACTCCTTGATGCCGAAGGTATGTTTGACTGAACAAACATACTAAAGAATCATAACTTCCGTTGTTGACAAAGTTTGTTAAAACTAGTTTGCGGCTTTTCAATACTCAGTTGTACTTAGAGAAGTATCATTGTGCCTTTTGGTGATATAAGATAAGAATACAAAACTATGCACTAATTGAGAAGAACGCGTTGCCAGTTCTGAGAATGTTTTATTACCTTGTAAGTTTGTACTAGTTACGTGAATTTGTGTGATAACTTATTCAAAAATTTACAAGAAAAAATGTTGTCATCGATTACCTATGATAAACTATTGATCTTTTCGAATAATTTTTTCGTTTATCAACAACTCACATGTTGGATAAAAAACGAAAACTTTTTTTGTTTTGAAAGTGTTTTCCTGTAACTTTTTGATTCAGGAGAAAGATTGGCAAGCCTGAGTCAACTGTGAGATAACTTGATTTATGGCATAAAAAGCGAAGATTATCCGATGATTTATCAGCAGATGCTTCTTAGAGATAAGATTTTTCTTTTTTACCTTAAAATTGGCCACTTACTTCCGCTTATGTTTGCACTGAATTAAAAAGCACATACAGCACTTGAAAAGTTTGCCAGTAGAATCATATTTTCATCTGAAATTGGGCTGTCAAAAAAAATTCAGCCTTGTAAAACAACAACACTTGTTCATATAATAGTGAATAATTGAATTTTTCTAATTTTTTCCCGTAATTGAACATTTCTTGTGAATTATTCCTCAAGTAATTATACCGAATTTCACAAACTAGAACGACCATACCAATTAGATGCCTTAATGCAATTTAGAAATCGATGTGAGAGATAATTACTTCCTTTGAATTATGAGCTATATCTACCGTTAACTTGGCAGTTAATGCTGGAATTTACGCCTGTTGACGTTACATATGTTACGCACAGGTAAGCTATGTCGACAACTAGTTAATTGATATTGCTTAAAGCATGTGCAATTATTGCAACTATTGTGCCAAAACTATTTGACCTCGACGAACATTTAATTCATAATGACCGCTTTTTAGCAAAAATCATGTCCAATTTCCTAAAACTTATACCGAAATAGTGTTGGAGTCACAATGAGAAACAGAACCGCGAAACGTAATAAGATCAAGTGCATTCAAATGATTTTCATCACTCGATTTGAAACGAGTTCAGAAGACTAGCATATTATTTTTGTATCATTCACCTCAGCAGCCAGCATCAATTAATCGATAAATTCTGATGATCGTATAATCGAATTATTTTTTAAGTCAAAATTTTTCTCAATATGTTTTTTACATGTTCTGTTTAATATTACTTATTCATTTCAAACAATTACGTATGAAAATTTCACATTGCTCATTCAACTAAATTTAATAGTTTCTATTTTATGAACTGAAACTTTGTGTCACCTGTCGAAATTCTCGTGAAAGTAATTAAACGCGTGTTTAGCATCACTTCATCTCAGGTTAGAAACCATGTATAATTACTGAGGTACTACATGCAAAATGCAATGAACTAAGTCATTGAAACGTTAAATTTAACAATTACGAAAGCATTTTATTTTTTAATTGAAATCTAGATAAAATTACCCTACTTTACTGGCCCGTCTACTAGACTAAGGCAATCATTGACACTGCTTATTATGCAATCTTCCTGATGACACTCCTCATGCTTCCGCAGACTTCTTATAAATTCACCAATTTTTAAACTTTCTAGATTCCTTAATTTAACAGTAATGGCAAAACAAACTTTTCGTCTTCGGGATAAACTCACCGAGAAAGTTTGTACAGAGCCAAAGTTTTTTGAAGAGGTAAACTAAATGGAATCCCTTACGTGTATGATAATCTTTCGTCAATTATAAGAACTCACCTCAATTATTCGTGACTTATTCAAAATTGTGTTCCCAGCCGGCTGGAACCGTTCCATATCTCTTAGGATGCCACGAACGCCAATATCGTCCACGTCGATCAATCGAAAGGCAGTGATATTAACGAAGTTATACTTGAAATCTTCCAAGTCAAAAGTTTCGATATCCTGCAATAACGGCATAGAAGTGCATTATTGAGAAATCTTTAAAAAAAATTTATCCTTGAGAAGATATGGACATGTCATTGCATGAATTTGCCGAAGATCCAGATCATTTTACTACATCATTTATGCGTTTTACGATAACATTTAAATGTATTGGGAAAGGTGGGCATTGCACAAATTCAAATTAGGAATTTATATCTTGTGCGCTGTACAGCCATACTTTCGGACGTATATTCACGCTGGAATTTTATTGATAGATAAACGAATCAGCAAATTAAAGCTTCACGTCATGAATATTTTTGAGGAATTTTAATTAACTTCTTTTTAGAATTGATTTCTTTTCTCTACGACTGCAAATGTTCTAGGATGACTGCTGAAGGCTTTAAGGTTAGTCTAGGTTGAGGAGCTTAGGACGTGGTGCAAATTTTCAAATTTCCTCCTTTTCTAATTATTTTTTAAGTTTATCTGTTCTGTCAAAAGTTTTCTCTTGCTATTTAAAAACTCTCTCATACCGTAACTGCGTGACAATACAAATTTTTTCAACATAATAAAAAGATGTACAAATAATGAACGAAATTAGTTTTGCGGTGTTGTTAAATTTTTTCAAAAATTAACTCGCAAATTTAATTGCAAAAGTTGATCCGTTTCAAAGTTGCGTTAAATTGGTTGTTTATCCTTTTGAAGACTCACAAAAGTTGTAAAGAGGTAGTGATATTTGTAGTCATTCATCTGCAGCTGCAGTACCTGAAATAAGAAACGAAAACCAATACAATTGATTGAATTTACGTATTTGATATTTCGAATTTAGTTCTCGGTAAATGCAGAAGTCGAAAAATATATGTTAAAAATGTTTGCTCTTAAAATATCTACCGTGTGCAGGAAAAGATGCATGTTTTCCGTTTTTGTATCGACAATAAGGTTCCAGATTTCTTTAGTTTTGATTTCGGTCAACACTCGCTTGTACGAACTAGGATCAGCTTTTCGCAAATGTACTTCAATATTTTGCGATTTATGTGACCTTACGAGTTCTCGGAGTTTCATTATTCCTGCAACGACATCGAAATATTTATTAAAAACATATAGTAATGATTTCGTTGTTCAAAATTTTTGAAAATTATAAAAAAATTCACGATTGGAATGAAGCATTCTTTTTCGAATTTTTCATTAGCAATTTGAAGTTGTCAGCTTGTATGAATACAAAAAAACTAATTGAGCAACGAATCAAACTCCTAGAATTCGATTATTCTGATGGGGACAGTAGAAGTAAACTGTTTCATTTGCATTGAAGAAACGTTTTGAAGGAATCGAATCGCATTCAAAAAATTTCATTTTTGGTTATCTCCTTATCGAAGAAGTCGCCGATTAAATAGACGGAAACCCGTGAATAGCGACGACCCGATGAAATCAATACCCTCCGGTGCATCGCCTAAGTAATCAAGGTATCATCTCAACTTGTGGGTCTTCACGGGGCTCGATCTGGTTCGTTCCTTCACTTCCAACTTTTTGAGAAACAAGTCTAGAGTATCCAACACTTGAGCTTTACAATACAAAGGGGAATCTATTGATACAAGACTAAAAATCAATGGAGACGAACTAATTTGCTAAGATGTTACTTATACTATACCAAAAAACATTGAAAATGTAATTTTGATATCAAGAAAACGGGCAACTCCTCTTTCATCATATATCTATGAGTATTAACAAACGGGAAGAATTGATATAAATAAACCCAGCTTGATCAAGTTTATTACGAAATGATCATTTAACTAATTACAAAATTTGGTCTGTAGTCATTAAGAGTACCATACTTGTTTCACTTATTCGCTAACTCCACTGATATAATGCGTCAAGGTACTGGGAAGCCCGCTTTCACGATGTAAATCATAGTTTCTGAAAAAATGTTTCCGCGTCCAAGCATGTCTCAGCGTCGAATGTTGGATGTCCATGAGGAAAAGCGGGCTGACGAGCGCTTCGACGCATTACATCAGGGAAGTTAGCGCATCAGTAAAATACAGTAACAGTACTCTAACTTACGACAGACCGAATGCCATAGCATTAAATGATCATTTTGAGATAATCTTGATTGAGCTGGGTTAATTGATATCAATTTTTTTTGTTCGATGATACTGAATGATGTATGGTTAAAGTACAGTTCTCTGTTTTCTCGATATCGAAATTACATTATTATAATATATTACTTATATTACTTATAATAATTCACCAATACTAATACTGCATCCCAGTATTTTTTAATATTAATAGTATATTTTGAACAACTAATATTGCATCCCAGTATTTTCAAATATGGACAGTATTCCCAAATCCCAATACTGCAGCTCAGATATTATGTCATTATTAATATTTTAGTTTCCAAGTCCGAGTATTTTATTTGAAAGAAATAGTATATTGCGCAACTAGGGGAGAAAGGCAAAGATTTCACGAGTGTGAAGTCATTGTTTCTCCCCGAGTTGCGCATACTATTTTTCATGACCATCTCTATACAAAATTAAACTTGAGATGGCTGTCGAGTGGTGGCGTTGCATACTCATCCAATGAAAAACCTGTATTTTACTTTCGCCCCTAGAGTTGGAAAAGCTACTTTCACCCCGCTCTACAGTCATCGAAGTTGAATTTTTTTATAGAGGTGTCATGAAAAATGCTATGCATTTCTTGGAATGAAACACAGCTGATGCAACTCGTGTGATTGGCAGCCCTCGCTTCGCTCGGGCAGCCAACTTTACACTCGTTGCAATCGCTGTGTTTCAACCCTTGTAATGCAACATACTATTTCATCGCACGTCGATTGAAACTCTGAGTTTCGGTACCTGTAGAGCTTGGCGAAACTCAGAGTTTCGATCGACGTGCGATGAAAAAGAAAATGTGTCAAGTCCCAGTAGTCGAAATATTGTGAATACTGGAAGAAATGCTGAGCTTTGAAGATAGCCAGTGATTCCAATGATTCTTGATACTGAAACCGGAAACCAGTATTTAAAAATACTAAGCCAATGATTTTGTTGTGCAAGTGATGCACGACTGTGAGTTGATAATGATAATTTGTCATGGTTGTCCTTCCATAAAGAATACACAATTGAGCTTGTTTCGCATTGCATGGCCAAGACTTTTTCATCACATTCGAGTCATCAATCCAGTGCCAACTATTTTTGCCTTAACATAGTACTATATATTATTACATATTCTTTGAAGGAATTTTATCAGAAGATTATGAACGTTTCGTTATAATAATGTCCAATGTCAAACCAATGTCATGTCCAATGAACCAATGTCAAAGCTTGCCCATGATTATAACTTTTAAGAATACAAACACGAATTCCAGCCACTGGCAATACATTAATGATCTCATATTTGTACTTAATATCATTAATGTTCAAATCCAAAGTTCCTCACTTCGCAGCCGACTTTCACTAAATGTACCAAATAAATGTCTCAGAAACCGACCCAACTAACTCTTTTATGTCAAATTCTACAGGGCAAACCTTGCACGAAATAACCCTCTTACACGCATATGTAAATTGGATAACGAATCAGCGGATGAAATCAATTTTTTTGACGCATCGCTTAACTTCTTTCGCGCTTCTCTGTACAATCTTAATTGGGTTCAAAATCAACAAACTATGTAGATCCAAACTATGTTTCAACATCGCCATTAATATATATGTTTATCTTTATCATGTCATTTAGTAGCATCTTACATTCTTCAATTGTACGAACACTGCCTCATCAAAAAGGGCGTATACCCGTGTATGTATGAATGAATAAATAAATAAATAAAATGAATAATTTTTTCATAGATTCAACTTACAACAGAATATTGCATAATTAATTAAAATAATGAGTTAGTGAGAACAACTTTCAACGATGTTCGGAAAGTTTGTCATCCTTCAGAGTTGGTTTATTAGAAACAGTTTTGTCATTGCGCATGCAGGTCGTACTTTGAACATTTTAGTGCAGCGAACGCTCTTTATTATTAATACTTTGTCTCTCCATAGTGAAAACTTAGGCTGTATTTTTCTGGAGAAAAAATTACAATTATACTGCATTAATCAACTATAATTTTCATTAACCGTTTAACCAAGTAATGAAAAAAATTCATGTAATTGACAAATTGAAAGAGTTGATGTGCTCAATTTCGGTCAGAAACGGAATCTGATTAATTTCCGAGATAACATTTCTAAATTTCGAATTGATATTTATATCCGTAAAATGAATCCTTTATACGATAATAAAAAATAGAAGTACAACAAGAATTGTTTATTCAATGAATCATGATAAAAGTTTGAGTCGAGCGCGAAGATTTTTTCTCGAAATAACAATTTGTGAGAAAACGCAAAGAATAGGGGACGAGTTGACCTCCGTGTTACTGTGAAAAAAGTAGAATTGAATCGCGCTATGTAAGCTTTGGCGAGTTTCTTTTTTATATATTTCCTTTTTGTCCACTCCTGACTTTTGAGAAGCACTCTCACATTTTCGCCTTCCAATCTTTCTATCATTTCGTAAATCTTACCGAACGCAACGTCGGGAGCATCAATATGAACTCGTATACTAATGCTCGAGAGAGTGGACGTTATCCGCTCGTATGAAATCGTGAATGCAAACGGATGTGCCAATTAGAATGTCGTTGTCGACTTCAACATGAGATTCATCGAATATCCATAAGTCTTCTTTTACAGAGCATGGAATGCAATTTATCCGTTAATTTTTTCTTTAGAGTGTAACAACTTAAAATATTAGAAAAACATTGAACTGTCCATTTTTTAATTTAATTTTTGCGAAAAAAAACGGATAAGGAATGTATTTTTACACAAAAAAACTGATATCATATTTTCATGTTTGCTACAAAAAGGTAATCTAAAACGAAAAATTTCGATAAACTTCGTTGTTTTGTCGATTGTAAACGGAACTTTTGCAAAGATTGAAAGTCCATCGTGTTTTATTATTTAGTATTGGATAGAAGCTCGCGAATGAATATAATAAGAAGCAGCCCAGCAATGTCCGTTTGCAATCAGGTTCACCAAAGTGATGATTAGCTTCGAGAGAGTTGGATTTATCTTGAAACAAAAAAGGTAATTTCACGTTTGTCTGCATTTTGATGGATTAATGAGGTTTTCCAGTTGTCAGCTAAAATAATGAATTTCAACTTTCATAACTTTAGAACGATTTACATGCCTAAATAATAGCAGTTTACGAAATTGTATGAAACCAAGGATAGAATATTGAAAAAGTTCATCTACATATTAATAATTTGCCCACCGTAATCGTCTTCGTAAATAATAGCTACTTTGGTCCAATTAAGGAAGGCCATGACATCTTGGTAGGCCGTGTTGAGCAGATATTGTGCGGGATGTAGATTGATGCTGAATTCTCTGGCCTCTGTATCCAAGTCGAGCCTGGCTTCCAAGTGCGGTATGTCGAGAGCGTCACAAATGCTGTGAATGTGTTGTCCAAGAATTGGATTTGAAGGGCCAAATACCGCCTGTACGCCAAATTTTACCTGTTGACACGCTGAAAGAATGCCGAAAACGTTTATTGCGTTTCACATTTATCGTTATTTCAAGCCGTAAACTACTCGATGTTCAAAAGGCTAGCTGTTCAATTTATTCCATATTGATTTGATCAGTTGTAAAACATTTCACGAGCTGTCAAAGATTTGTCAGTACTTATCCAACTTAATGCGGTTTTAATTGCATAGAGTATTGAAGGCTGTAACTCGAAAGCGCACATGCACCTGTTTTTCAATCACTCATAAGCGCACATTTCAAACACTCAAAGCGCTTATGAGTGTTGAAAAAGGTGGAATGTGCGCTTTTGACAACCTACGGTAGTGAATACTGATTTATAAAAATAATCATCAAGTTATTGAGTAGCTGCATGACAAAAAGTAAATACATCGCGAAGTTTAAGTTCAAGTTTTTTGTTCACGTATATAGATAGTTGAACAACTATTTTTTACTTTTTGTAACAAAACACGCCTTACGAGAGAACTCGTTGGATATGGGTTTTCAGTGTTCGTATGAGAAATGCTCGGATACAAAGCAACAAAAAGTCTCTATACTGCTGATTAAAGACTAGACTTCGGAAAGACATAAACCCGAGCTACTTTTCCTCATAAAATGCATTTACGCGGTTACGACAGCTATCGTACGAAGTTGAGATGACGTCGAGGTATCAAGGGTGCAATGCCTAAGCTTGGTACTATTTTTACGAGTATGCATTCACTATTATCTTTCAAGTGCTCGCATATTGACAAATTTGCCACTGGTTTCTCATAATGTACAAGGCGTTCTTATTGAGAATTCTGAAATACAAATAAATTTCTATTCTTAGTCATGCTAGAACATTTCTCAAACAAATGGTACCGTTAACTCTCTTTACTCTTCTTATAAATGCTTGAATGTACTTTTGGAATTTCATTTATTTTTTAATATCCGCTTCGTCGAGATCCTTTAAACACGAATGACTAGTCGCGCGAAAAAAAGAAATGAGAAAAGCAACGAGAGATTGAAGAGTTCGAAGGTTCCGATGACAGAGTTATTTTATTAAGGCAACAATTATATTCCCAATAGTCCATGTCCAAGAACTCGAGACTGAAATGCATTCTCTTTCTAGTTGTTGAATCCAAAAAAAGTTTGATACATAAATGGAAAACTCAGCGCTCATACCAGAATACAAATCCATTACGACGAAGAACATTGAAATGGCTGACGGATAATTTTCGTTCGTATTCAACGCTCGGCGAATGCTCAACATTTCTATGTCGGATGCTACATTTTTCAAGAAGTTGAAATGATTTTAAGTGCCTAGGGCGATATGTAGTGGGGCTACCTTTACCGATTTTGATAAAACTACTTAAAAGTATTCCCGCATTAAACGACTTCGACAAGTATATTTCCGACATCGTGAAATCCTTTCACCTGTGGATGACGCATCGTTCGTTGGAAAATATAGCTGTTCCTTGCTTCATTCCCCTACGTGTCGATTTGTACTTGTTCGAAAATACATGAAACGCAGGGCGCCGAATTCTGGTCTGTGAGCAGCGCAGAATGTTTTCTCCAAGTTTTCTACGTTGGCGGAATGAAAAACATTAGGTTGAAAAACATTCGTTCGCTTCCCACTCGTTGCGTACAACTTGAATAACTGACACAAATGCTACAATTTGTGTATCAATATTCGAGCTGTTTCAAAGATTGGAACTATAGATTTATGTTTTTTGTCATCTTTTATTCTGCAGACTTTTTTACTTAATATTTTTGTTGAACTTGTGAGTTGGCGGAATCAAACTTCTTAAAACTTTGGAATCCTGTGATCTAGGATCGCGCAAATGTGGTTTGCATGTTTTACAAGACATTTCCGATAGAACGTTGGTCAAAAATTGCTTTTGCTTGCGTTAATGCACTAAGAAGTTGAAGTGTTCTTTAATTTTCACCCTTTTTCTCCAAAGTCCTCCTTTTACAGTCGACTCAACTTTGAATTCGACTGCTTCCAAACTAGGTCAGAATTGAAGCACCTACTTCTTACCCGATCAAAGTCTCTTGAATTTCAAGCTATTTTCCGATCCTCACGAAAATAAGAAGAGCCGACTTTTTTTACATCGTAAAAATCATTTATCACATTCATTACATCAGTGTTCGAGGTTTTTTTCATTGTTTTCTTAGAACCGAAGCTATCGAAATTCACTGAAATTCGTGGAAATAATTTTTGTTGAAAGCTTTTCAGACTCGTCAGTTCCAATTGAAAATGTTATATGCAACCTTTTGCATGAAAACTTCTCTAACAATGCAATATAGTATCCAGGATTCTGTAAATTATTTCGCTCGTCGAATAAGAAGGCTTGGAAAATTCGTAATTCTTGCAAATTTTGAAAACTGCCGTGGCCAAGTTACTTTCAGCTTGCCTTTTCAATACTGCTGCATTGCCAATTTCTCACAGCGGGTGTAAGTCGAACACACTCCTGGAGCGTTTTCCGAAAATATGATTTACTGGAAAATGCAGTGGAGCTCTTTCATTACATACAATCTAGTTTTATGGCGAATATAATTTTTTTCTTTACATTTTGACAATATTTTAAGGTTTCTTATCATTTTCCAAATGAAATAAAGTTGAAAGAAAAACTCTTTTATTTGAGGATAAGAATTCATGTTACTATAGAAGAATTTAAAAAATTTTATAATTGCTCCAAATGCATTTTCAAAGATCACAAGCAAGATTTGTCTGAAGCATTCAATGCGGAAGTCTTACAGGACAGCTCTACTTTCCATTTGCAACGAAACGCGAATGTTTAAAAGTTTTACGTAATTTCAAGTCACTGTTCCTGAAATGAACATTTTAAATATTTTCATCATTGAGAAAATGTTAACTCGCGATTCTTCAGAATTTTTTTTTCGAATTGCATCATTGTATTGTACTTTCACAATTGTATGAAGCTTTGCGCTCTAACGTTGTAGATTGAAAATCGACCGCGCGCGTGTTTTACGACCTTGTGCTGTGGATATTGCTAGTAGAGTGAGTTGTGAGCGAACGAGATATAATCCCAGAGGTACAGTGACCGATTCTCTCAAAAAAGTCAACGAGAAACGTTGTAATGTTCATTTTTCCCAGGCTACAATGTTTTCATTGCTCGTCGAAGTCTTCATGTTCGAAAAAACGCGCGGTTTATTTAATTAAACAATTATTAAAACTTTGATTCTATTTCATTCGAAACCGTAACCGAATTCATAAGGTGGAGTGAAATGGGGAGAAACTTTTTGAATGTTCCAGGAGTCGGAAGGGAAATAAAAGAAATAAAATACATGGTCGCAATTCGTTTTATCTCTCGTGACTGCAAAATTTGTTTTCGATAGAAAAACTTTGCTGGTGTATCGTGGCAAGAAAAATTAGAACACAAAAGTTTTCGGGTTTCGGAGGGAATTTGGAATTCTCGAGCGAAACATGAGGGAGCATTTTTGTAGATTCGTATCATCAGATCAGACTTATTTATTTTACAGGCAAATGAGTCAACTTCATGTTTTATATATGTACTACAAATGAGGATGCTTCTAATAATAATGTATACGTTATTTTTTCTGTGGATACATGATTTCTATGCTTTTCAACTCTCTATAAAAATAGTATCTGATAGTATGGAATCGGTTGACATTGTACTGCATGAAAGATAAACAATTTACAACTACTATAAAAGCGAGATGACTTGGCGAAAAATTGCTCGACTAAAATACCACCAATGGATTGTTTCCTGCGAAACGAGCATTTTTCTTTGTTTTCTTCGTCGTAAAACGCTACTGAAGCAAATTGGCTTTCAACTCAATGGAAAATTCAGCGGTAATTTCGGGAATAGAAATGAGTCACGCTTATCTCGGTTTTAGAAGGATTCATTAATATTTCAGCACCGTCCCTTTTCAAGAAACCGTTTGAACCTCTATTCTATTCTAAATTCCAGACAAGACTACAACGATCCGTTATCGATCAGATAAAATTTAATTCCTCGAATCCTCTCCAGCTTCTGAGCGAGTAATTTCTGCAATTAACATGCCTTTGTTTAATTAATTAATTGGCGCGACAAAGGCTCCTCTTTTTCTTTTATCTACACTGTTTTCATAGTTTTGCGAATCCGCAAAAAGTTTCTTATCTTTAGAATGTTTTGAACTACCTTCACGAAGATGGAAAAATTGGCACTCGGAAACGTGAAGCCATACGCTGCATTATTAGCATAAAATACACTTGCATAACTATCAATATTCAAGCTTACATGAAGTCAGGGTTCAATACGCTCGTGTTATTTTTCAAACTTGGGGGACAAAAAGGAGAGTTTCTCATCGCAATTTCTGCCTCTTCACTTATTCTTTTTATAAGAATTTTTCCTCAAGATGACAGATAATTCTTAAGAAGTAGCTTAGATTCATGTAGAATTGATTAACAGGAATTTTTTTATTCGCAACACATAGACAGCATCGTAAGGAGAGCTTCTTTTGGTAGAATGTCACTTAAAGCAAGTACGTGACGTCACATCGCGTGTTTAAGGAGATCACTTCATATGCCCTCGATTTAAAATAAGATCACTACGAGTATTATAACGCTGCGGAGGTGTCAATTATTACGAAACGAGATGCATGCAACAATTAGATTTTATTGATTTCTTCATGAAAAACTTTATTCATCCACAGGACAAATTCCGCGTGATTTGTCGATAACAATCGCACTATTTTACGTAGCACTTGTTATGTAAATGTAGACATATAGGTAAAGGAGAACGGAGGGAAAAGTATTGAAAGTAACAAAAAGAGATCGCTCTCATTTGCACTGTACCTTCGTTCAATGAGAATTCAGCGGATACCTTTTGTAAGGAATTCTCTTGACTGCTTCTAATTTTTTTTTCAAGCTAAAAAATGTTAACTTGGATGTTTGTTATTTGATTTGTTTGTATGCTGATAGTAACAGGATTGTTGTAATCACGGCTATGCTGAAATTAAAGAAGAATCACGTCTCTGCGCATGAAAAATGTATCCAGTGGTTGGAAATCATTCGTAAGCTCGGTGTTTGTTAGAACGTTTTAACTGCAATTCGAGTCACGAGAACGAATTTTCCGGTTAGAGCAGATGATTTTTTTTCCTGGAGAAAAACGCTTCACCTTTTACTTGTGAAAGTAAGATCTTTCTTTTCACTGGAAAACTTCTTTGAAGAGTTCTTTTTCGATCGCTGTAAGCTCCGATTCAATGGTAAAAGCTCGCGAAAGAAATTCTCGCGAATGTATGGAGCATCGAAAAGAGTGATACAGTTGAAAACGAAGCAGGTGTGCACGTTCCAGCTCTATGTGCATTTATTGATGCACATAGAGCTATGTGATTTTTTGCCTGCATTAAAAAAATTAAACAAACGATTGTCAGTTACAATTTTTCTTTCAGGAGAAACGTGAAACGAAAAATTTCAATCATTGAAGGACAAAAGGAAATTGAAATTGAGTGAATTAAAAATCGAATGCGATGAATTGAATGATTCGACAAAGAATTTTCAAGTAGTTTGTGACTTGTGGAAATTGAAGAATTATTCTTGACCAATTATTCTTGACCAAACAACGTGGAATACGAATGTCGAAGACGTGAGTGAACTTTAAACCGTGATTTCCTGGTTGGAAAAAGTAAAGATATGCGTCACGTAAAGAAGGAAGCGATAAGAAGCTTCCCTTGGTTTTTGTCATCTGGATATTTCTCTGAATCTCCTCCTTCATTTCCGCTTTTCTGCGGGGGATCAACTGAATCGTAAGATTCAAAGGTATAGTGCCGTATATCGGCGAGTGAAATCGGAAGCCAGATAACCGCGTTCGGTATGTATGTGTGAAACTGTAAAATCATGAGAATCGTCTTCATTCAGATAACATTTTATGTGAAATCGACAGACTGTTCACTGGTTTTTTTAGTACTTACATTTTTTTTTTTCATTGTTTTAAGATCACCTAAAATTTGAATTAATTACTGCACTTTCGGAACGCATTAAAAATCGAAATATAAATCGATGTACACCAAATGTTTGAAAATTGTTCCATTCGAGTTGAGTTGAAATTGTTTATTTCAATTTCACCCAATCCTATCGTAATTGTATACCACCGAGTTCCAAACAAATTCACACACTCGTAAAACTACTAAGGATCACGTACGACCAAGAGCATCTGCACGAGATTATTTAGGTCAAAGTTTAGGAGTGTTCGTGAATTTCAAGTTCGTCGATTGTCCTTTTCAGGACAAAAGAGACTCGTTCAAAAGGGAGAGAAGGTTTTCGCTCGAAATGGAATTCAACTTTAAATCTAACAAGGTTAAGAGCATGATGTTGCAAAATGTCATGGTCCGGTGCTTCGGACAATAATCAGCAAGCGTAAAAAGATTGCAGTTCAGTTGAATTTTTTTTCAATTACTATATTTTTGCACTCCAGTTTTGCTCGTCGAGAAATACAGTTTCTTCTCCAATCAATATTCAATACTCGAGTTACTTTTTCCAACTGGTGTTATTTGTCGTTTTTACTTGAAGTGCCGAAGTACAATTCATTTACGTGGTTTTTACCAGATGAGGAAAATGAATATGAAAAATCTGAGCACAAAAAACTAAAAGTGTGCGTGTAGTCGACAATTTTTATTCAAAAAATAGAATAGGGTAAATCCGGGTGAGATGGAACACCGGGAGAGATGGAACACTACCGCCACCTCCTACGCTATTTGATCAATTATCGTGGCAATTGGTGTGAAAGTGTCTTATTATGTCTAAACGAAAGAAAAAGTGCGAGCGTGTCATTTGCTTCAAAATCGGAAGAGTTATTTACGGCTGTAAAAAGCAAGTTGCGTCACAGAGGCCGAAAATTTTTGTGCTTCTGATTCTGGACTCATTCACGTTCAGGTCGTTGAATTTTTGTGTGATCAGGCAATTGATTATCATTATTTGAAGGTCGAAAAAGGTATGTACAACAATCTCTTCACCTAGAA